>VXBX01000010.1:660980-714861 GCA_013400415.1 Scytalopus superciliaris
AAAAAACCCTAAATAAATAAATGTCTTTCTTTGAAGGATGAAAGGAAATAAATGGAATTTAAAGCTTTGAAAATTATTCAAATGGGGCTCTCAGTATCCATGTCAGAGTTTACATTAGAACTCCAAGATGTGCTCAGGCCTTTGAAAGGGGTTTGGCTATAAATACAGACTTCTAGAGGAGCAACCTAAATCTTCAGGGACTGCTTTTGATATAAGAAATAGCTGTTAGATTCTTTAAAGGGAAAATCTTAACTGCTGCTAAGTTAGCTGGTAAAGTCGAAAACTATAGACCATCTTTAGGAGAAAGCAGAGGAAGGTGCTGAGCAGAACATTTAGAGCTTTTTACCAAACACCTTTCAAAACTTGAAAAACCTATTATTTTCTACATGTAATAAAGAAAAATTTAAAAACGGTGTTTTACTCCTGTCTTTACTCGGGAGTCTTTAAATATGTAACTGATAGTATTAAGCTCACTGTAGAGTACTGTACATCTTAGCAGTAGGCTTATATCATCCGAGTTTAAATGTCTCACACAGCTGGAAGTTGTCAGCACAAGGAATAGGAACAAGGGGACTGCAAACACTTCTGCAAGTAAGTACATGCATGCTGGCACGTTTTCAGGTTTATTTCTTTTTAGGGATGGGCTAAGGATGCAAGGCTTTGATTCCATCATTTGTCCTGGTTTTGTCCCACTTACTGACATTGGATGATCCAAATTTCAAACATACTGCCTTCAAAAGAGGAATCATTTATCTCTGTCCTACAACTGGTATGCAGCAAAACCCTCCACATGCGCATCCCCCCCAGCGCCTGACGTGAGTTTTTGAAGACAATAAAAACTGAATAGATTTTGATCTTACAGATTCATTGGAGGTAGGAGAGTGGGGAGAAGCAGCAAATAATTGCTACAAAAATATCTCCCAAAAATTATTCTGCACAATTTTCCTTTCCCGTATTGTAACTTACAGATGTGACAGGTCTCAAATACCAAGATACTCCAGCACCATCCAAAAACTTCAAGAAAGCTTAGTTTCAATTGTTAACATCAAATTTACAATTTCAGATGTCTGTTTGATAGCCTAGATTCAAACATAGCCCCAAAACTGGGAACATCTAAACAGAAAATCAAATGAAAATTAAAATTCCTGTTTCTACACTGTTCTGCAATGCAAGAGCCTGTAAGTAAAAAAATTGCGAAACTTCTTCCACAGGCAAGTATTTTGTAACAACCACCTAGTGAGAGTCTGGCAAATTAAAATTGATTCAGGAATTCACGTTTGTGCAATTTGCATTTGGTCAAATTCAACAATAAAAACTTCAGAGATTTTATTCTTCTACAGATTCATGGTGATTTGGTGCAAAAACAAAATGGTCATGTAAATGACACATCACCAAAAACTAAAGTGCATCAAAGTCTGCAGGAAATTCTGACTTTAAGTTGGACTTTAAACTGCTCATTGAAAACTGTGTTCTTCTCACAGAGTTTGTAAAGAGACGTGTAAAGACCTTTCCTTAGAGCTACTCCACAGTAAGAAAACAGTTTTCTCATGTCTGGCAAGCAGTCAACAAACTGCAAGTGAAGTGTAAGTGCAAAATATTCAGGCTTTAATCTCATTTTAACTAATAGACCAGTGTTCAGCCACCAGTGTAGCTTAATAAAGTGGTGTATTACTCATCTCTTATCAGCTTCTGTTCTAAGACAAGAACAGCATCCATTTCACTAACAGCAAGAAGTTCCAGCTCTCTGGCCCTGGGAGACACTTACCAGATATATCTGCCCAAGACATTCAGCACTGACTTCAGAAAGGAAATCAAATTGAAATCCAAGGACCTTTCCTCAAGGACCATGCCTTGATAGAAATTCATCAAATCCAAGTGTTTCAAATAGAATTAATGGGGTTTAAGGAAGAAACATTCAGTTTTAATGGCACTGGAAATTTTCTAATTTACTCTAATATGCTGTTTTTTATTTTAATGCTCTTCTAGTAGAACAGTTAAAAAGGGTACTTTTGTACCTCAAAATCAAACTCTGAGAAAGTAAAACCACTAATTTATAGTGTATTATTGAAACAGTTTAATGCAAAGCCTTTAGTAACACTTATGTCAGTGACTGATATGGAGGTAGAAGACAAGACTCTCCCATTTTCTTACACCACTGGAGAATACGGTGTAGAATGCCCTTGCAACAGCAAACCACATGACTTTCCTGTGTTTAGTCCCACCATCCTTCCAATGCCCATCTTCTTCCTCTCTTCCCTGCCCATCACACAGCAATGAAATATATGTCTATGTCATAATCCTTCATGGGATCCTTGTTCAAATACTGACTTTTTTTCCTCACTGAAAATATTGAAATATAGGACTGTTCTATGGTTCTTTTACTGAATGAAGGATTACAACATTCTCCATTAGCTAGAGCAACTAATGTAAAGATCAGGCAGAAAGAATCCTGCCTAAAATGTACATGCAAACCTGCAGAGGCCAGAACAGGATGTTTTAGGATATGATTTGGTTTGTTCTTCCCTTTAATAGTAAGCCTCAATATACTCATTAAAGATTGGTAAGAACTCATACAGATAAATAAATAAATAAACCAGAGAAAATCTCAGGCCTATTTTACACTGCAAACAATAGAAACCGGTGCAGAAACCAGGGGGAAAAACCCACAACATCACAAGAGGAGAAAAAAAATTACATATATAGGAAAAGTAGATCTGATTACATTTAGAAACCATGATTTTTATTTTTTTTTTTTTTAGAAAAAAGGTATAAAGGTGTATACTATCAAAATAGTACACAGCTGTACACATTTGTATTAATCTGATTTGATTTTTTTTTCTTTAAGCTACAGAGTTGAAGTTTCATTTTACCAAATTCAGGGGTGTACACCTGTACACCTGTTGGATAATATATGTTTTTTCTAAATTCTGGGCATAGAAGTGAAAATATAGCTGTGATGTGACTGAAAAGAATGGCAGGTCTGTTCACACTTGCAAGAACATTGCTCTAAGTATACAAGAGGTATCCAAAGGTTGTAGTAAAGATTCTTTTAGTGCCTCTGATAGCGTGGGAAAAATGGAAAAGCTTTTGGTACGTGTTAATTTTTTCTATCCCTGAGGCCCAA
Source organism: Scytalopus superciliaris (assembly GCA_013400415.1). Taxonomy (NCBI): domain Eukaryota; kingdom Metazoa; phylum Chordata; class Aves; order Passeriformes; family Rhinocryptidae; genus Scytalopus; species Scytalopus superciliaris. Next base: position 664,105 of record VXBX01000010.1, read on the forward strand.
AAGTTTGTCTATCAACTGATGACAGGCTTATGTGCTTAAAAGTACTAGTGGTTTCCTCCAGTGTAACAGTAAAATAAAATATGCTGTGTCTACCCACAAACCTCAACTTTTCCCATTTTCCTTGTGTATGGAACATTCTTGAGAGTACTTCAAGTAATACTATGAACTTATTTCACCTTTATAGAGGTCTTTTACCTTTCAACTCTTTCTCTGAATGTGCCCAGGACTTTGTTTAATTAATTTCACCAAAGGCTCTATGATTCATAAACGTAAAATTGTTTTCATACTAATGTTTCCTTGTTCACTGTTGTTCTCTTCCTGCTTCCTTTATGTCTGACCCCAGCCAGTCTCATTTGGCATTCTCAAAGCAGAGTAGAATTGTTTTTCTAAAGCCATGGGCAGAGCTAATGGTACTCAGATTCCCATGAAGTGGGTGTTGCAGAAATTGAATAAATAGCACCTGATTTCCACTGAGCTAAGACAGGATCATTAGGGTGACAAGAAAAAAACCCCACAAAAGTCTAAAAACAAAGCACTTTAGATACCTTTAGAATAGTGGGAGCCAGACAAGAATGCGATATTGTATCTCCCAACTAAGGGAAACTGAGCTGCAAATAATTCCAGTCAGGAAAGAGTATGGCACTTTGAACTTAGTTTTTCAAAGGTGAGAGTTTTCACGCAGTGAGTTCATGTGAATGGGTGTTAATTCATGGGAACTAGTTTCTGAAGTGATAGTTAGATTAAATTTAAAATCACTCTGCCTGTGCCTGGAGTATAAGTGCTGATCCAAAAAAGTCGAAGTGTTCTGATGGAGCAATCTTCTTATCTCTCCTAAAATCTTAATATTGCCTTCTCTGTGATATGTGAAATTGTGTAAAATCTCTCACTGCAAAGCAATAGTTATGAAAACACTAAGAAGATTAAGTGAGAAGACATGAGGTGTGTCTTCTGATTAATTTACTAACACAGATACAGGAGAATGTCAAATGTTTTACCCCTTTTAAGGGCTCCAGTTGGCTTACACTCTTGAGCTCCTTAGTACTTTTCAGCTAACTTCTGAGTCAGCCAAAGTTTGTTTTAGAGGAGACAACAGCATTATTAAGTAGAAAATTGAGTCTGTAAATTGAGTATCAAGAAATTAAAGTGTCCATCAAAAAAACGCAGTAACTCCTCTCAAGTAGACAAGTAAAATAGCCAAAATGTAAATACATCTCAAATTGAAAATTAAAAAAAAGGTATCTTCATACTTGCTAGCATTTTATTTTCTGTGTGTATCTGGAATACTACAGATCTCTAGAAATCATTAGACACATTCAGAAAACAACACAAATTTCTAAAACAAGACTGACTCAGATGTGAGGCCCAGACATTCAAAGAGAAATCCAAAATACTTCTTAGCAATATTTTCATACTCCAGAAGGTGTTTAAACTTACTGCTCTACTCCCTTTTGACCTGAAAGTTTCCTAGGTGTTTGCTTTGTACATGCTTAGAATTGCCCCAGTCTAAATAGCTCAGAGCCTATTTCTCACATCCCTCCCAAGATAGTATCTAGAAACTTGGCAAAGGAATGTGTAGGTCCCCTAAGGCATCCAAAACATTAATCATTACAGAATAATACCCAGAGCACACTGACATGATGAGGTTCCTCAGAAAATGCAGAGTTGTTCACTGTCTTTTAAAAGGATGGGTGGGAATCTGCACCTTTCACATAACAGCGTAATGCCTGCAGGACTCATCAAGTGAGAGGACTGGATTGAATCGGTTCCTAAGCATACAGACATTCAAAACCTTAACATCTCATTTCCCAAGAGAGGGCCCTAACCACCAACCTTTGCTCCAATACAATGGATGCTAAGCCATTCTAGAGAAAGGAATCCACCATCAAATGGGCCAGCCAGAGTAAACGATGCACAGCACTGTGTTCCACCTTCCTGGTTCATGTGGGTGTCATCAGAATTTATCCATGCTCAAAGAGACAGAACTTAAACCTCCAAGAAGACAAGTTTAACTACTAAGCCATTCAAGACCCTTCCTTCTCATCCAGCTCTGTCTCAGAAGAATAAAGAATAAGGGCTTCTTTCTTCTGTCAGAAAGGCTTCTAATGTGAAGAAGATCTCTGCTGAGGCCCAAGATGTATGTTCTCCAAACTGGGTGCTGTTCAGAGATACTTAAACTAGTTATAAACAAGTTAGCTCACGTGCTTCAAGGAGTTATTTACAGCCACATCAACTACTACAGCAACACATTCATCCTGATGCAAGTTTATCTGAGTAGACACACTGTACCACACAGTCTGAACTCTGCGTGAGTCTGGGTTTTCAGATATACTGTTGCTCCAAGACCTTTATTGCTTTTTGGTTGGTTGGTTTTGTTGTTTTTCAGGGATTTTTTTTTTTCCCCACTAACAGTATCACACTCCTTAATTAACTAGCACCTTGTTTTGATTTGGTGTTAAGGCCCTGCACTGTGCAGGGAACATCAGTGTATAAATGTGGATTCAGGATTTCCACTAGAGAGACCAGAAAACATATAAGTTAGGGGCATCTAAGTCATATAGTAAGCCCAGCCTTACAGTTTTGTGATTGCTAACAATCAGAGAGTAGCCCTATTAAGGGTTTGATCAGAGCTAAAACCTCACCAGCAAAGCCATTGACCAAATTCACTCTTAGGTGCACAGTGGGACCTTTTCAGGAGGCAGGGAATCCACAGAGATGCTACTAAGCACAGATAATGATGAGCAGAGTTGTATGGATATTATCAGGAGCACAACTAGCCTCCCAGATCCTTGTTACTGAAGTGCAAAATTGTGATTGTCTTCTCCTTTTCAAGCTGAAATTTCAGAATCAGTAACTTGAAAACAAGTAAAGAAAACAAACCCATCTCAGCTTTGTACTTACAAAACATGCCTTCGTAGAAACCTGTGAGATGCTTGGAGCATTGCAAAAACCACTTTGTCAAGTTGCAAATAAAAAAAATATTTTAAAAATAAACCTCTGGCTTATCTACCAATGCACATTAATGAGATTCAAGGAAAGAGAATATTTCCTGTCCCAGCATGAGTGCTCAGTTAAATTAAATTGATGTCAGCACTAATTCTTCCCTTAGGACTAAATATTTGCAAATATTAAATATAAATTAAATATATGACACTCATACTTAAAACTTGATTTTAGGTTTCATTTTCAATTCAAGGTAAGTACAGTAAAAAAAATAAAAGCAAGCAAACAAATAACACCCAAATACCAAGCAAGAGAATATTTTCATTAAAGTATATGCAAAATGACCAATACAGCTTCAGAATATGGTGCTTTATTTAGCTCTGTAGATTTGTTACAGCGAAACATACTAATTTCTAGATGCAGATTATCTGCTTTAGCCACCAGGAAAGACAGCTACAGTATTTAAGAAAGCAATTTTTAAAACAATACATGCAATTTCCTGCATTTCCTTGCAGGAGAAACATATGTAATAGAGATTACTTGAATTAAACCTATAATCAGGATGCTGGGTTCAGCTCAAGAGACTTGAGAAGGTTTTGTTTTAGCTGTACAAGTCTCTGAAGTTTACTTTCAGTGTGACATTTCCCCGACAAAATAAATGTTCCCCAGCCATCACAATTCACAAAGTTCGATGTGATAGACGGCTTATCTCTGGCCAACATGGGCTTGTTGTCCTTTCTGAGTTACACTAAAGCCAGACAGTGCAGTATCAGGGAAGTGTAAAGTGATGGAATATAGGCATCTACATAAGGTCATATCAGACAACAAATACCAAATTAAAAAAATCAAGTTACTGGTTTCTTTGAAGTGATGTTAGTAAAAGCAGTACAGAAAAGAAAAATGTGTCGAAGATCTGAAATAAATCATTAGGGTTTCAAATTTCATCTAAAATGTCAGGTCCTTTGCAATAACTAAGAGGACAGGAAATTTTATATAGAGGCTCACCGCCTCAACTTGATCCCTAAATCTTGGGCCCTAGAGCAATAAAGCTGAAAACTAAAGAAAGAAAATCCTGAACACATAAACTAAGAAAAATAATTTGCTACAATTTCTTTCTGTCCTTTTCTCCACAATAAAAATGGTCCGTCTGTGCCTGTTGTACCTGAATAGATAAAACCTTTGGAAATGAACTCATATGCAACTGCAATGCACAGTCATGTTCCTACACCTTCAGCAACCTACAGAGAGTCCAAGGTAACTTAAAAAATGTCACAGGCTTGTCACCTAAGAATATACCTAAAAACCCTTGCTTGCACTAAGCTTTTCCTTCAGCAAAAGCCTTGCCTGCCTGTAATGGCACTTCCTTTCTTGTAGACATTTCCTACTTCTAATGCACAGCACTGAACCTACAGGACCATATCCTGCTCCATGGCCTACACTCTACAAATAAAGGCATGCCCTGATGCCAAGACCTGGTTAGGTGTAAATCACCTACGTCTCCTGTCCCTTCATCTATGGCATGTCTCTACCCTGGCTCCCCACTAAGCATCCTGCCAGCAGCAGTTTGGCCAAATGTGAATGGAAAATTTTCTGCTGTCTTCTGGCTCCTGAAGGCTGTGCGGTGTAAGGAGGAAGAGCCACCAAAAGGACAAGACTCAGCAGTGGCCAGTGACAAGATTCAACAAGCACAAACTGAAATACAGGAAATCCTATTTAAATGTAAGAAAAAAAAACTTTTATTTTTACTGTGAGGGTGGTCATACACTGGAACAGGTCACCCAGAGAGACTGTGGAGTCTCTGTCCATGGAGATACTCAAAACCTGCCTGGACACACAACCCTGAGTAACCCACAGGATCACAGAATGGGTCAGGTTTGAAAGGACCACTGAGGGGCAACTGGTCCAACCTCCCTGTTCAAGCAGGGTCATCCTAAAGCACATTGTATGGGATTGTGCCCAGAAGGTTCTTGAATACCTCCAGTGAGACTCCACACCCTTTCTAGGCAATCTGTTCCAGTGCACAGTCATCCACACTTCAACAAAGAAGTTCTTCCTCATGTTCAGGTGGAACTGGCTGTGTATCAGTTTCTGCCCATTGCCTCTTGTCCTATTGTTTGGCAACACCAAGAGCCTGGATTCATCCTCTCAACACCCTCCCTTTATTTACTTATAGGCATTGATGAGGACCCCTTTTGGACATTTCTTCTCAAGGCTGCACAGGCTCAAGTCCTTTAGCCTTTCCTGATAAGAGAGATGCTCCAGTCATATTTGTTGCCCTCTACTGGACTGTCTCCAGGAGCTCCATGTCTCCCTTGTACTGAGCAGCCCAGAACTGGACATGGCACTCCAGGTGACGCTTCACTAGGACTGAGTATAGGAAATGGATCACCTCCCTCATCCTGCTGGCAATGCTCTTCCTAATGAACCATTAGGATATCATCAGCTTTCTTGACCACAGGAGCACGCTGCTGGTTCAGGGACAGTTTGTTGCCCACCAGGACCCCCAGGTCCTTCTCTACAAATCTGCTTTCCAGCAAGCTGGTCCCCAGCCTGTACGGATACATGGAGTTTATCTCTCCCCAGGTGTCGGACCCTGCATTTGCCTGTGTTGAACTTCAGACAGTTCTTCTCTACTCATCTCTCCAGCCTCTTAAGGTCCTTCTGAAGGGCCACAGAGCACTGTGGGCTATCAGCCACTCCTCCCAGGTTTGTGTCATCAGTGCACTTGCTGAGGACACATCTATCCCTTCATCCAAGTCACTGACAAATAATTAGACAATACTGGGCCCAGCAGTGAACCTTGAGGGCATCACGAGTGACCGACCAATCAGATCCTGTGCCACTGATTACAACCCTCTGAGATCTCCCATTGAATCAGTTCTCAATCCACCTCTCTGTCCACGCATCCAAGCCACACTTTGAGTTTGCCTACGAGGATGTTGTGAGACACAGTGTCAAAAGCCTTGCTAAAGTTGAGGCAGACAGTATTCACTGCTCTTATCTCATCCATTCAAGCTGCTCTATTTAACACAGTCTTTAGCAGAGGGGTTAGAGATTAGGTGATCTCCAGAGATGGACTCCAACGTCAGTTACACAGTGATTCTGCTGAAAAACATCAGCAACACTACTGATCTAAACTCAGAAGATTCATCAAATAACTTCTGAATAAAGGGCACCATAGTCCATGCTACAGAATACATTGCAAATGTCTGGGATGATCAGACAAAAAACAAAATTATTCTCCCTGGGACTTTCCCTTTGCAAATTACTGTGGGATTTATTGTGTTCCCTTTCAGATACATAGCTGCCCTGTGAAAAGAAAGTTAGGTATAGTGTATGTTTCTTGAAACTATCACTATTTCAACACTGCTGCTATGCTCCTAACTAATGAGCCACACAGCAAGTCAACAGACTGTTTACTTTTGCATTAATATTTAACTTCTGTGAATTAATTGGAAGATTTCTTGATAAATTTTTGGAGTGGCTTGTATGTACACAAGGTACAGCCAGCTGCCAGTGTAACCAAGTTAAATGATTGCCCTTAGCAACTTCTGTGCAAACACAGCACAGCCTTCCTCAGTTCAGCCTGATTAATAAGCAAAGACCTGGCTTGTTTTCCTCAAAAGCATGAAAGCATAATATGAGCACTACATTTTCCTTTTTAAAACTGAAAGGATTTTTCTTCAAAGAATCAAATCCCAACATCCTTACTTCAAATTCAGTATATTTTTATGTGTTACTACTTTTCTCTTTTATCTATTCCTCTTAAAGTCTGAGCAAAGATTTACCCTCAAGTAGATTGTCTCCATTTATTAAAGAGAAGCAAACAGGAAGGACTGGATGTACAAAAGGGGCTCTGTAAATGCATTCAGTACAAGCTTATTTAATCGTTGTACAGAACGGTTCTATTGGCAACCAAAATAATTAAGTACGTCAGTCCTGAAACCCTACTAATGGTGTACCATACACACAGGTCCAAGATTCAAGTCTGACCACCCATGTTTCCTTTTACACAGATACACACAGCCTATATCACTGAATGATGAAAGAGTGTAGAAAAGGTCAACAGCTTTAACCTATCTAACTTTCTGTGCTAGTTTAAAGCTAAACCAGCAGGAGAAATGAACCCAACTCAAAGAGAGATTAAAAATCAGAATTACAATTTTTTTACAGTTACAAGACTAAAATAAATACAGTGATACAGAGAAAAAAAATTGTGTTTGACCCAAAAAACCAGATGTATAACCCATCACCCTGAGGCACGAATGGAATAGAGTTTGTTAGCCCCTGTGCCAAGTGCCACGTGGTTCCCCCCGGGTACAAAGTAAAAGGAAAGAAAAACCTGTTGGTGAGGATGATGGTTGCAGTCTGGTCAAGGGTGGCAGTCGCAATCCTGTTGAGGTTCTGCTCCTCCTCTGGATTGGATGAGTGGTACCAGAAGTCCCCAAACCCCAAGATTATATATGCTCAGGTTCAGATGGGAATGCCCAATACCTCCCCCAGGGCTGCAATGGGTGATTTACACTGTGCATCATGGGATAACCCTTGATAACCCATTAGCAGACATGACTCCTCAGGCTGCCTGGGAAGGTGCTAATGGCTCCCTGGAGGGGTGTTATCACACCTGGGTGATTGGTGTGAAGACAGGAAACCTTCCTTATCTCAGAATTCTTAAACACCCAGCTTGTTACCTGAGGGGTCAGGTGTGCCAGTGCAGCTGCTGCAAATGATCCATTATTAGCAGTTCATGAGAAATGATATAGAGGGTGTAGAATATATAGTTTTGGTTACACCCACACAGTGATAAACTGGTCCCTGCCACTATTACTAGGGCACTTTCTGTGAGAAAATGTAAAATACATTTCTTCGCCATGGGATCTACTGGTGTACTGAAAGCTTTGTCTGCCACTGCCTTCCAGTGTCTAGAGTTATCCCTGGATATAGAAACAGAATAAATCTGAAGCACAGAGCTGCTGTGATGCTTCCCTACTTCCTGTGTGTGAAACAGGGAGATCTTCAACTCAGTTCCAGGAAAGGTTATTTAGAACAAGTCCAAAGCGTTTCAGGTTTGATACTTGGACTGATGAAGATCACACAGCTATTTTAAAACTGTTGTCATCTAACCCTGATTCAGTGAAACCTCCTGATTTCACTTCTAGAGGGAGAAGAACTGAACAAGCAAAGATGTAATTAACTTCTCTGCAAACTAATACAAATGTGAGTGTTTCATCGCTGTAGAATCACATGGACATATCATATAAAAGATGGGGAAAACAACCCAGAGAGAGAAATTATCAAATAAGTCTTAAAACTATCCACCTTTTGGTATGTTCTTACTTTTGATCAACATTTAACAAAAGTAAAAAAACCTCAACTGAACCTTGAATGCAAGAAAACAGTTAAAGAGTGAATGATGGACAAAACGGTGGATTTTCCCTAACAAATGATATCACAGCTAATCATTTTAACAAAAAGTTTGTTGCTTATAATTGTCTTCTCCTCCTTTGTATTGTTTTTAGCTTTGAGAGCTGTTGGCTCCGTGAAAAAACCTATACTGATCATGATGATAGCTATTGTATATGAAAAAAAATAAATGTTCCAAACCTCAAATATAAGTAGGTATCTTAAGACACCATAAGGTGTCTTACGATGGGTTTAAAGATAGGCATCCTGTTTTTAAAATTCCCAGAAGAATTATAAGATGAAAATGGCATAAAACCATGGTAAGTCTCCAGCTGTCAGTCCAAAGGAAATTAATAAAATTATTAAGTTACTAATATCACAAAAAGCATATGTCAATTTGAAGACAAACCAGAAACAAAATACCAAATAAATTTCATGGGAACTGTGAAATTCAATTCTTTAATACAGATACTTTCCCTCAGGTGTTCCAGGATGATACCACTCTAATCCCCTTCCATAACTGCAATGAGACCTTGTGATGCACGTAGCCTAACTCCTTTTTATTTAGTCAAATATTTTTTTTCTTTGAATAAGACAGAGTATTTTTATTATAACAGACCCATCCCGTAATTCTGAGAATATGTGTCATTATGACTGATACTGCAAAATGTTGCCTTGATTCCCCTCCCCTGAAATACCAGTTGCAAAATGCTTCCCTCAATCTTCAGAACTGCAATACAGTGTGGGATCTTGTAGTGAAGAGTAAAACAAACAGTTTTTCTGAACTTTGATTATGATCCTTAGCAACTTTACCACTGTGCATAGAATCTGTAGGATTACAGGTGCTTCTCTAAGGAGAAAATAACAATAGGATGCACCTGATCAGCACCTCATCAGAGACACTAAATACTTAGCAAACAGTAAGAGAAAGGGCGTTGATGTCTTTCTGTCTCTCAGGAGAAGGGACTGAAATGAGATCAAGTTCCCCCCTACTCTCCTTCATGTTTTACTTTTCTTTAGTGCTACATTACAAAAAGCAATGTTGTGCGAACAAAGGCAGCCCTGGCAAATGAGCAGTAACTGTCCCTTGTACTGCTATTACTGAGCCATAGCAATAGGCAGTTTAATGGAAAGCAGTCGTTCAGTCCTTTCTGCTGCACAGGATAGCATAACTTGGATGAATTAATTCCTGTGTTTTTGTACCACTCTAATTGGGCAATATTGGAAATTCACTGCAAACCAACTGACTTCCCTTGATCATCTTGGCTTACCTTTTCATAAAAGGAAATCAAGTCAGATAAGCAGGACTTTCGTCTCATGAAGTCATGCTGACTGTGACCAATGACTGTGTTGTCTTTCAGGTGTTTCTCAATATTTCCCAGAATAATCTTGTCCATAACTTTACCAGGCACTGAAGTGAGACTTGAAAGGCCTGTAGTTTTTGAGGTCTTCCTTATAGCCCTTTTTGAAAATCAGGACAACATTCACCAGTGTCCAGTCAGCTGGGACCACTCTGGATTCCCAAGACTGCTCCAAAATCATTGAGAGAGGTTTTGCAATGACATCAGCTAGCTCATCGAGGATTCTTGGATGAATCCCATCAGGCCCCATAGATATCATTCTTGCAGTCATGGTGCTCCAGCTCAGGGCACTGAGACCTCCTTGGTCTGTCATCCGTGTTGGAGGCACAGAAAGGATTAAACACCTCTCCTTTCTTCCTGTTTGTGAGGTGACCATTGCCATCCTGTAAAGGGCTGATGATATTTCTATACTGCACATTGCCATTAATATATTTGAAAAAACTCATTCTATTGTGCCCCACATTTCTGGCAGCTTCAACTCCAACTGAGTTTTGGCTGCACTAATTTTGTCCCTACACTGGCAAGCAGAATCTCTGGATTCTTCCCGTGTCACCTTGTTTCCACTGGGAATATACCTTCCCTTTTGGCCTTATTTCCAAGAGAAGATCCCTGCTCAGACAAGCTGGCCTTCTGCCTCACCTGCCTGACTTCCAGCATTTGGGAATTGCCTGCTCCTGTGTCCTCAGGAGGTGTTGTTTGAAAAGCGACCAGCACTGATAGACCCCTGCACCTGCAGAAACATTTTACCTGGGGACTTTAGTTACTAACTCCCAGAGCAGACTGAATTCTGCTCTCCCCATGTCCAGAACTGAGATTTTGCTTGCACTTTTTCTTCTGTCAACAGAGATTTTAAACTTGATCACTTTGAGGCTGTTGTGGCCAAGATGGCCTTCACTCATGACATCCACTCTCTTACCAATGGTCACCTCAGCAAACATTTGGAGGCAACTAGAGTTGTCATAGATGCACGCATACTTACAGTTAAATCACTTTGTGATATAGGAGAACTAAAGGATCATCATCACATAAACACAGTCATATTGCATTTCATTATCTAATTGTTTATTTTACATTTGTTTGTGGAAACTGATCTTACTAAGGCTCTGAATAGCATATGTACTCTATTCTATGTTTTACTATGTTGGGTTTTTGTAAATGACTAATGCTATCACATTAGGTATTTCTCTTCTACCACATTAAATACAACCTTTATGACAGGACACACTTAGTGGAAATAGTAATTTATAGACAACATACAGGAAGATTTGGAAATGTTTAGATGTGTTGTTATTCTCCTAATATAAGAGTAACAAAGTGTAGATTGACTTTCTCCTTATAATATTTCTCCAGTTAATTTTTATAGGCTCTTCCAATCCATTATGACAGATTCTCTCCTTGGACCATTATACTAATAAATTCTCTGTGTGTACTGGAAGTGAAGTGCCCCTAAGAATGCTTTGTCTGATCGTGCTCTTTACACTCCAAAACTGTCCCCAAACAGCCCTTGCTGACAGTCATTCTTCAGCTTTGGTCTTGAAACTGTGAACCTCACAGTTTAGTTTCCTTCCTTAAAAAGACTGATATTGTTGTATAAATACATTTCACCTTCAACGTTACTTTGTCTGTGGTGACAAAGGATTCTAAATTCCACAAAGCCAAGCTAAAACATGCCATTACATTTATTTTTTGTGTGTGTCTACACAAGGACACACTCTCTTTTCCTCATACACACTGTGCCACTGCAGTGATACAGCTACAACATTCTCTGTTGTTCATGGGACTTAAGGTGCAAAGGGTGGAAAATGAATTGTAGGTGTAAGAGAGGCAAGGAAGCTTCTCTTCCTGCTCCTGTCATGCCACTGTGCATGCCTTGCTGGGGTGGAGAACTTGCCCATCTCCGGTTAGTTTACATGGGATATGAGCTGTCATTTTCAGTGAGCAAGGCCCCATTTGTTAAAATAATCTATTTCCACTTGGTAGGGAACATTCTGAACACATTATGTGTACTCTGGAAAGAGAACTAAATATAATGATGAGTATTGAAAATAGTAAACAAACTTCCTGAAGGGAGAATTTTGGTTTTAATGGATGAAAACAAGTTTATTATTATTTTCAAAATGTATTGCAAATATTGTTAGGAACCTAAAAACAGAATGTAACCCAGCACATAAATTGCCTATCTAAAACATTTGCTGGTGGTTATGGGATCAGTACACCACATCATCCTTACATGTTTTTGAGGTGTACAGGAGAGTTTAGCAAATAGGAGGTACATTTTGTGTCTGTTGTTAGGAGATATTTGTCTCTCTTCTTGCTAACCACTAGGCAGAGAGAAATACTCCAAATTAATCTGCAGGAAGAAGAAGGAAAGCAGCAACTTTAGTCCTTTCTTGATGTTGTTAATATCTATATACTCAGATTTAGCAAGAAAATCATTCTGCTGACACTGGAAATCTGGAAAAACCCCAGCTTTTGTCTTGGATGTGTCTGGAAACTTTAGTGTGTTGTCCAATTTAAGCAGAAGGATTCTGCAGGGGTTTGTTCTATGAAGCACAACATGTGGCTAATCCTGCTGTGTCTGCTCTGACTTGTCTGTTACCAGCTGGCAGCATGGGCTGAGTAGGCACAGACTCATTTTAGAGTGAACTCATTTTAGGGGCTTCATGTTATTCTAGAGGGCTTCATGTTCTGAGCCTACCCAGATGAGAAGGGAAAAAAAGCTAGTAGTGGGCTTGGAGTCTGACTAGAAAACAACCAAAGACATAATAATGGTGAGAAAACTGGTATTGGTGATTTACAAAGTTATTTCTGTGAGGGAATATTTCAACATCAAGTCATTCTACTCTTCAGCAGTTATTATGCTTTTTCTTTCAAAAGGACCACGTTAACACCAAGGCCTTGGGTAACTGACAGCTTTCGGTATTACTGTCCTCTTTACCTATTTACATTTATTTTGTGATTTCAATTAGAAACATTTGTTATTTTTCTTTTTTTTAAGTGAACTGGTATATGTTACTGCTGCCCTCTCCTGTAAGCTGGCAAACGCCCCAACAGAAGCAGCCTCATGTACACGGCATATGAAATCATTGCTATAGGGACAGCTTGGATTACAAAGTCCAATGAGGTCAAAGAAAAGACGTATTTCAGAGGTCTCTGGATGAGAGCCAGAGCCTGCAAGTTTAACTGGCTGAGATATAAAGTAGAGGGTATCTTTTGATACGGAAGATATTTCAGAAATTCACATTAAAGTACTGTCTCCCTATTTTGGTGACATCACCACATACACTTAAGCTTTCTTAAGTAGTCCAGTTTCTCCTGTATGCTCTAGGAGTGTTTGAAAAAGCCACACTGCTCAAAGAATAATGGTAGTTGGACAGGAGTTTTTCTAATTGGATTAGCTGTCTGGCTGATGAAAGAATGTCATGAGCGACTCCATCCACTCATGACAGAAACAAACCATGTTTGAGTTATGGAAAATATATTCCTTCATTCTCTAGGGCATGCAGTATTTGGACCAACACTCAAAAAATCCTCAGATAGGAAAACTCTGTTTTAGCATTACCCTGTATATCAAATTTGAACAGGTCTGAAATGGCAGCCAGAGAGCAATATAACTCATTCAGTTGAAGCCACTACCCTTGATCCATCACATTTGGGATCAAAGCCAGCACAGAAGACAGGACAAAATTTAGAGAGATTGATGGAAGATCTACTTTCAGTGAGCAGATATCCATTCTCATCTTCCCAATCTTTCAGCATAATCGAACATCATCTGTCCCTAGGTATGGCAGGGATCCAAAAAGAATGTGTTGAAATGATTTAAATAATTCTCTCCAAACAGCAGTAACAGGAAACCACATCCATCCCCATAGTCTTCATTTACACTGTTAAAAGGACCAGTTCTCTCCAGATATTTTCAACATTGATGTGAAATAAGAAAATGACACAGATGTGTCAGTAGCACGAAGATGGCACATATTTCTGCTTGTATGTATTAAACCATGCAGTTGGCACTGATCAGTGATCATCTGAGTATACAGTTTAGGACTGCTGCAAAATGTCTTTGGTTATGAAATGCTTGTACAGCTTCATCTATTCATTATATATTTATCATCTTCACATGAGAGAAAACTCTTGCAACTTCTCCTTAGTTACATGCAATATTTGTACCTCCTGTCTCCACCTCAATAATGCATACTGCTATTTAAAGTGTCTGTCAGTATATCACTTCAGCAACATGGATTCCAACAAATCCATCACAACTGTTCTCCATGCTCTACATTGGTTTCCTTCTTGAAATCAAGTGAAGGTCTTTACCTTCAAAACACTGAGTGATGCGTGACAAAGATAACATGAAAGACCACTTACAGAACAGGAACAAACGCTGACTGATGGCAAATACTCACGAGTTTTCTGCCATTATATCTTCTAAAGCAAAGATACAGCTTGTTTGTGCTGCAAATAAAGTTTCTCGGAGTCCAGTTCCAAACTGAAGAATGAGCATCATCAGGAACTATGACTCATACAAAGCATTTCCACCTTTCTCTCCAAATGTGTGACATCTTTCTTGTCCTGGCCTTCTTTAACTTCCAGTTTATCCATTTTTAAAACATTTATAGCTTTGAAAAACAAATTCTATAACCAAACACTGCACTGTCCAGTCAATTTTCAGCACAGAGACAAGATGAAAGAAAGAACAAAATGCACGTCATGGACACAACATTTGATGTCTGTCCAGAAAGAATTTCAAATTATATAGAAATGAAAGCAGCACTAAAATATTTTGTAAAAGATATATGTTAAGATCTCTCTTCTGTTGTAACACATCTAAAGCAATTTAATTGCATGAAGTTATGCTTAACTCTTAAGTGTCAGGCATTGCTTTATCCTGAGCTTCTTTATCTTATTGATATATATTTTACTCACTACCTGAATCCTGAAAGACAGTAATTATTTTAAAAGTATTGCACTCATTTTGTGGCTGAAGTTTTTATTTATTTATTTATTGACACTGAGCCCTGGCATTTGAATCTGCTTTGTAACCTTCCAAAATATGTTTTTCATGGAAATAAAATCACCACTTTGTGTCTTTAAACTGATTTTATGTTTCTACAAGTCCATTTATTTGGTTTTTAACATTCCAACACAATGTTCGTAAATTAGAAAACTTTGTTTTCCTCCTAAGAAAATGTGCCTCTCCATAAATACTAGCCAGAAATTGCCACTGTCTCATTTCTTTTTCATTAAAAACCTAGTAGAGTTTTCTGAGTTATCATTATTTTATTAATACAAATAAACAAAAATACTTATAAAGAATAAAACATACAATGGCACATCATAACATAGTGTGACCAGTTAGATTGCCAGAGACATTTTTTGAATGGAACTTTTCTATAACATAATTTTTCATTGTATCTAAGTGCACAAATGGATTACAAAAAGCAATCACAACAGAAGACTGGGAATAATACCATAGTGAAAATAATTTATCACTATGCAATACTACTAATTTTATAAAAGTATATTCTCTCAGAAGCCTTTTTTCTGCATGTCAAATCATAAGGAGTTGATTGATAAATAAGGTCTTGTGGACAAGACGCCAGTACTGTAATGGTTACCTTGACATCTGAATTTTACAATGTCTTACGTTTTGAACTTCTTTCTAGTTTGTTATATATTTATATATATTAATATATCCTATTTATTTTGAAAAAGAAAATTTACAAGGCAGAAAAGTAGTGTCTATGAAGGCCCCAGTCAGATAGTAATGTAAAACTAAGTAAGGCTCCATTAGCATCCCCGGGACACACATGCTCCATAATGTTCTTTTCAGTGTGCTCTGCAGAACTGCTGGGAGATGACAAAAATGGCTGATTACCTGCATTCAGAGTCACAGAGATGACATTACTTTCATTCATCTCTAGTGTTTCCTGCCTGAGAGAATGCAGAGAATGAATGTTTAGGAAATTGAGATCACGTTCCACCAACACGGGTTGCTGTTTAGCACCAGCTGCACACCTGGTAGAGTTGGGATTTTTTCTGGGAACTTGGAATTTAATAGTATACTAGAATTTTCAAACATCGAATAATCCTGCTGAAATCAGAGAGATTGATAAGAGATACAACCCTCAGAATAGCAACATATTGTTTTACTGAATTATGTTTTCTGACTAATCTTGTTAAGGTCAGTCTGTTCTGAGCTAGCAGTAAAAGAAAAATACACATAGGCAGCATTATGAAATGGATCACAGCAGTACACCACCACCACCAAATCAAACATATCAAAGCCAGGCGAAGAAAACAAAGTGCCTTTATGGGAGACCTCTTTATCTGTGAGAAGGTAAATAAAATAGCTCACCCCTATATAACAGCCAAAAAATGAGCAGCTACATCAGGATAAAACTGTAGGATCAAATCTTCTCCTTAAATATTCATAACGAAGTAGAGAATTTTATCATAAATGCTCCCATGCTCCAGGAGATGATCAAAGATTTACTATCAGTTATCTACTTCAACTTGACACTTCTTGGAAACTGCTCTTTATTTGAGCAGAATAAACTCCTTTATATTGACAGGCATCCTGTGTACTTTGGCTAGACATGGTCTTTTAAAAGCATTTGTTCTTTCTGATTTAGTTGGGAGGGGAATCCTCCACTGGTGGTGGATTATACTGTCTCCACTAAGAACAGTGGGCACTACACGATACTGTCTCCACTAAGAACAGCTGCTCATCTTGACATCTCAGAGTGTTTTTCAAGGGTGACCTTTAACTACGTAAAACCTAACTGTTGCTAAAGAGGAGGGAATACTAGCCACCCAAAAAAAATCTAAACTCTTGCAAGCTGTTTTTTCCAAAGGTGAACTTCAGTATTTCATGAGAAGCTAATATCCACCTCCTATCTGAGGAAGACACTTTAAGCAAGTATCCCAATGTTAACCCATTTATTAACATTTCCAAGGTGCATTAAAAAACCCTAAAAACAAAACAAACCCCAAATCTCCCACTGTTTCAAATGCACATTAGAAAACTGTTAAACAGTATCTGGTTAACCAAGTTGCTTTACACGGGATTTAAATATGCCTTGGAACTATCTGCAGGCACAGAATACCTGAGTGAACTGAGCAGTCTGAAAAGCTTCAGCTGCCTTCTGCTTTCTGTAATGTGGTTCATGAATGCAGCCAAGCACTTGCATTGTTACACAGGGTACAAAAGCAACACAGGAATGTGAATCAATTTCTCAGACTTAGGTTCACATCTTCCACAGGTGGTTTCCTTTTTGATTCTAAAAACTAGGAACCACTCCTGATGCAGGAGCAGTTTGCTACCTCAAACACAGAATTTTTCACAGCCAGCTGTAGCCAAACATACCTCACAAGGCTCCCGCTGTTAATTACCTCTGCATAAAATGAAATGATGAGTTGTATGAACAAAAGTATTGCAACAGACAGTTAACTCCGAGAGGTGACTGAGACTCCATTTTATACGGCGCAGGGGAAGTAAGTGGGAGCAATAAACCTGCTCTGTGGCTTTCTCAAGTGCTGAGCCTGGTTACTTAAGACTGGATCCATGGTTTGCTAACCATAGGTGGGGAAAGAATGGACAAATTTTGGCCTGATTCTGTCCTACTCATACATAGTGAAAATAAATTAACCTGAGAGTAACTGAATTTGTGCAGACCAAAATTTCAAGAGAAATGAGAAAGGGGAGAGAGGCTCAAGATATTTCTGTGCCACTGGACTTCTGCAGCTCTTTCACATACTCTGGTCCTTGTGTGATGCCCTGCTTTGCCTGTTTCATCAGTGAAATACATACTAGTTTGGGCACATGGACCTACTTCTGTCAAGCATTAAGCAAGCAGCTTTATTCCTATGAATAATTTTATTAACAGCAATGGGATTATTTATATGAATATTTTCTAACATACATCATCAATTTTACAGACAGATTCTCAAAACAATCCATGAATTTCTTGCCAGTGTGCTTGTTATAATTTACTAATCAGCCAGAGACTGTAAATTTCATTTGAAACTCACTTCCAGATTTTAAAAGAAAAGCTGAAACCAGCCACGTTTCTCTCTATATAGTGCAATCAGGTTTCTATTACCTTATAAGATGGTTCACATTAAAATAAATGGTTCATGTTCTAAGAGATTACAGGATCATTTTGTAAATTGGATTACAATGAAGAGACTTAACATTCTTGAGTAGTTTTACAAAATATAAAGGGACCATTGTAAGGGCTTATGGGTAAACTGCATGTTCACATAGAACTTCCCTGACCACCCAGAGAAGCACCTTGAACAAAGTGTTAATCAGTAACTTAAGAAATTTGGCCATTTTCCCATGAGTGTTTAAACTAAAATAATAAAATCAAAAAATTCCTGCATATAATTCTAGTACTGAAGTAATTATCACAATAACGTAACTTAATAGGGAAATCTGCTGACAGACAGCATATTTTTATCTCAGTAATTTAGTCAATATGGCCACTATTTTACTTATCTGAAAACTTTGGCCCATATTAGTTATATGAATTGACTTCTTCCCATGGAAGAGATCCCACGGGACAACAGCTCATAAAAATACTATCATCAAGAATTTATTCAACACTGCACAAACATAAACTGATTAACTTGATTACAACTCTGTGAAGTTGCCATTTGTATGGTCTCAACAGAATTGCAGCTATATTTGCTCAAGTGTTTAAAAACATGCATTACAGGAATATGTGACAGCCTTCTCAATCGTGTCAAGATCTCAACCACTTAAATGTTTCTTATAAAACTTTACCTAATAAATAAGAGAAGGTGTCCAATTGTGTTAGCACTGAAACCTTCATACTCCTTTGCTATTAAGGCAAGAGTATCTAAAGAAAAGCTATTTACTTCTTGACAATGCTGAAAGCAATTCTGAAGTGTTCTGAAAGCTGTTTTTGAATCCAGCCCATTAAGTTTCATTAGTAAACAACAGCTAATGGCAACTAAGCTTTAATATTATCTTTGTTTAGTCCTTCATGCACAAATATTTACTTACTAAATGCTTTCATAGGTCTTTTGTTTGGCTGATTATATATTAGACCGTTAGGATAAAAGATGTAATTAGCATTTTAATCACATTAATTTAAAAAAGCCTTAATCACTTACTTATCTCTTTCTATTATATGGAGGTCAGTAAATAAAATGTTACAATAGGTGGACTTTGACCTTATAATTACAAAGCTCTTGAGTTTTTTCCTGGTTTGTTACCAGGTAGAATTAAGTTAAAATTTATGATATAGTTTCAGCTTTTTAAGGACTTCACTGTATGAAACAGAAGATACAAGTGTTTTGCTCTTTGGAAGAAGTATACAAAACCAAAAACTGACACAAACTTTCAAAACAGTCTTGTAAGGTCCTGACTGTACACCATTTCTATAGAAGCACAAAGAATAAGAGAGATTTTAGCACCTGGGCATGAGTCTACATGACACTAATTGAGAAAAGAAATGTAGATATTTAAGAGAGAATAAAGTATTTTTAATTCAAAGAAAGGCATCAAAACACTTGAGAATCAGATTCAGGTAAAATGTCAAGGTAAAAACTTTCATCTTTGAAGCTATGGTGTGGAAATGAAGCCTAAAAAGCAAAAATTACTCATGCTCAAGTTGCATGAAGCTCAATAGGTGATATTGTTATACAATTCCATTACCACCACAGAACTGAAGCCCCTGTACCAGACACAGGCTCTGTTACAATCCTTTGCTGTGCTATACAAATAGCCTAATTCAAACTTTTATTTCTGGAGGAGTTAAGAAGTGCTAAAGTAAGGGTAGTTTAGTTTGGCTTAAGGAATCACATTCATAATGGCTCTCAATTTAGCAGATTTTTCAGAATTCTGTGAAAACCAATCAGTCTGGGAAAAACAATGCTAATAAATTTAAAGATGCTTTGGGGGGATAGTGTAGGCTACTCATATTTACATCAACTGTTAGTGTCTGAGAGTCCAGAGAAAAATATGCTTCAGCATGGGTATAGATGGAGGCATTTAAATTTTAGAAATGTTATACTACATTTGAAAGAAATAATCAATTCTCCAGGAATTCAGTTTAGATTCCAACGTCTATTGTTCCCTTCTGGTTTATTTCTCTGCCTTTAACACATATACGGTGCAGACATGCCTAGAAGACTTCATTTGCTCAGAGTTAAAAGCTGGACTTTAGAAAGTAAATAGAGCATATTTCAGTGATATATATATAATAGATCAAGGCAAAACATTCTATTTTGATAGTAGAAGAGTCAGTATTTTTGTGGAATATTCTTGAGAAAAGTATTATCCATGCAACATAATTGCCCCTAGCAAAAGTCTGTCTTAAAGCCATGTGCTAAGCACACTGTGATAATCTTTAGTCATTCTTGCTGTTAGATATGAGAAACGGTATTTACTTTCAGCATCTACTGAACAGAAAGTTTCTGAGTAAGAAATGATTACCAAAGTTCACCCCTTTGCATGAAACGTTACTGTTACTTATCAACTGTAGCACAAGAGTGTCCCTGCAGCACCATGGTTAACTGGAATCACCTTGTACTGGGTGCTGGATGCACAGACATGCTGGGATAGGAAACAGACATACACATCTCAATAGTCATGTGCTGTTGTTGTTTATTGCCATATCATTTTTTAGTATCAGAACTAATTTCTATCTCAGCAGTATTCAGATTAATAAAAACAATTCTTCCCATAAGCAGCAACGAATAAAAAGGTTCAAGAGTCAAATATCTTATCAATAAACTCTTGTAAGCTCTCATCAGTGTTTGCAGAAATAGCAGAACCATAAAGAATGGGGATAAATTACTCAGTTCTGCTTGACTGAAAGGAAAAGAAAAAAGTGCCAATGAAAAGAATTTCCTTAATGGACTTAATCTTGCACATTTCAGTTCTTTGAAAATTACTAGATAAAATCATTGCAATTACATATCATTTGCTGCTTATTATTATTGCTGTTACTACTGTTTACTGAGAGAAGTTATTTATACTACTTTTTAACTATCAGGATCTTTTCAGCAAATGATGGATACAAAAGACTGCAAAGAGTGAAATTAGCTTTCTGAAAAGGGCTGTCAAATAGCATGGAGAGTACACTGAGGATAACAGAAAAAAAACGCAAAACCAAACAAACCCAAACACAAAGCCTTTTTATCTTCTTTCAGTTGCAATATTCTTAGGTACTGCTGCAACTTCTTTGAAATAAGAAATGAGAGGGAAGTGTGGTCTTTCAGCTATGGAGTTCCCTTTAAAGTTTCTGCATTCAGCCCTTGCTTGTGACAGGACCTGTCAGGCCTCTTGGAGTGGTCTGAACTCACCATGTGTATTGTATCACTGTGGTCCTCCTCTCAACTCTGTTTGGGTAAGCCCTATAATATACCCGTTTGCCCAGCTGTACTATTTCTAATCTCACAAAATCCCACTTGGCAAATATCGGTGACAGAGAAAATGTAAACCTGTGGCAATCAGGGAAGACTTTAGTTACTGGTTAACCTTCAATCCTGTGTATACAAACACAGCTTGATCTCTGATCATTGTTGAGAACTGGAAGTTTCATGGCATTATTTAACCAACTCTGTTTGCTTTAAAGGATTACTTCATTCCTGCTCCCTCCCTCTCTCCAGCAGCTGTACTCTGCTGAAAGCCTTCCCCGCTGCAGTCTGTGTAACCTTTCACCTTACTTAAAATGCAACCTGGATGGATCCAACCTGATGCCATCCAGTGCACAACACATCACAGGACACAGTTTCGTCTCTATAGCAGGAGCTATTTGTATTATACTGCCTAAGTGTTTCTCACCAGAATCCAGGCAGCAAATTCATCATGATTTAAACTCAGCTGCACAGTTTAATCTTGGCAAAGGACCGATCGGTAAAAGTAGCCCCAGAGCAAGTCTATCTTTTCTTCTACACTTGAACAAACTTAGTCAACTGCCAGACAAATGTTGCAATGAGCTGTGGTTTTTTTACACCTGAAGTATTAACTAGTGCCTGAGAGCAGATATTGGCAGGGGCCACACACACACACACCCTAATTCTAAAAGCCCTTCCCAATTATATTCATTTCCTGTATTAATTCCTCCCTATTCAGTGAAAAAAAAAGATGGTTTCTCTGCTTTCACAGTGATTAAAGCTGCAGCTATTACTAATAGTACCTCAATGGCTATTTCAGGTGGCTTGATTCATCGGAGGTGCTACCTGATGAAACAATCATTTATTTGACTCACTGTACTTAAGGGTCTTTTCCAACCTAGATGATTCTATAAGAATATATTTTTTGGAATGTTTAAGCCCAACATCTTCATAGAATCATAGAGTATGCTGAGTTGGTAGGAACCTACAAGGATCGAGTCCAACTCCTGGCCCTGCACAGGACACTCCAAAAGTCACACCAGGTGCCTGAGAGTATCATCCAAATGCTTCTTAAACTCTGTCAGGCTTGGTGCTGTGACCACTGCCCTGGGGAGCCTGTTCAGTCCCCCTCTGGGGGAAGAGCCCTTTTCTAATACCCAGCCTAAACCTCCCCTGACGCAACTTCAGGTCATTCCCTCTGGTCCTGCCACTGGTCGCCACAGAGAAGAGATCAGTGTCTGCCCCTCTTCCCATCATGAGGAAGTTGTAGGCTGTGATGGGGTCTCCCCTCAGTCTCCTCAGACCAAGTGACCTCAGCAGCTCCTCATATGACTTCCCCTCTGGACCCTTCATGCACTCCATAGCCCTCCTTTGTATGCTTTCTAATACCTTTATATCTTTCTTACACTGTGCCCAAACTGCACACAGTAATTATTTTGTCATAGCACACAAGGTTGGAAGGGACCTCAAGAATCATCTGGTCCAACCTTTCTTGGCAAAAAACACGATCTAGACAAGACGGCCCAGCATTTTGTCAAGACAGACTAAGAATCTAATGTTTGAGAAACCACCACTTCAACAGGACAGGACTCCAATGGCTGATTGTTTTCATTGTGAAAAAATTTCCTCCTTTCTCCAATCAGAATCCCTTCAAGAGTAATTTGTACCCATTACCCCCCATATTTATCATGTGACTTCTTGTAAAATGGGAGTCTCCATCTCCTTTGTAGCCACCTTTGAAATACATGGTGATAATTCTGCCCTGAGCTTTCCCTTCTCAAGGCCGAACAACTCAGTTCTCTCACTTTAACCTCATATGATGGGCTTCCCAGTCCTTGGATCATCTTTGTGGCACTTCTATGGACCCTCTCCAGCCTGTCCATGTTTTTTTTTTGGTACAGCGGGGACTAAAACTGAATGCCTTTAGTTCCAGGTGTGACCTGATGAGAGCTGAGTAGAGTGAAATAATGCCTTCTTTATCTGCTGCTGATGTCCTTGTTGATGCAAACCAGTATTCCTCTGACTTTCTCTGCTGCAGCAGCACACTGTTCACTTTTATTCTTACTTCCATCTTATTTCACAGATTTCAATCTCAGTGTAATATTATCCTTTACCTTGCTTTGCCATGCTCCTTTTGAACTACAAGCATAAGATTGCAGATAAACTGACAGCAATATATTTTGTACAACAAAATTTTCCTATTTGGGTGGTGTTTGGCAACATTAAAAAAATAGGGTTATTTTCTCAAAATTGTTTGTTGTATTGGTGGTTACAAGGACTTTTTCTGTAGCCAGAGCATCTTTCTCACCTAACTTCTTAATTCCACAAACACCCTTTACTCAAAACAAAAAAACATCATATGGCTTCTTGAACTTGAGTCCTGCTGTAGTTTTGACTTGAAGCATACAATAAAGAGGAGACCTTTAAACTAAATTCAATTCCCACCCTTACTGGAGAAGTTAGAACTTATAAATACACATTTTTGCTTACCACTTTTTGTGGAATCCTATCTATCTGTATAATTATAGTGCATTTCAATATTATTCATTACATCCTAAGTTAAAAAATAAGCATCAGTATCACATTCTTTGAGACTCAGTGTGCCTAACATCTACTTAAAAGAGCTTTCAGGTATTTGTAAGCTTGAATACTCTTTTTCTAAACCCTACCAGTCATATTGGTGATTTCTGCTGAAATTATTTTAGAGAAATACCCTTCAAAGCTGCATTTAACATATTTTTCTAATGATGTAAAATGTTATCTACTTTAAAATGTTTTTACAAGTGGCAATATTCTAACTTTGTAACTGTTTTAATAGTATAACCATTCACTATTAATCATCCTTAACAGTGATTTTCTATTTTCTCCCTCTCCAGCCTCTGAAAATCTGAACTGCACCTTGGGAACTATAAAAGTTAGCAATGGGCCAACGTAAAACCCTATATTCTGACATATTCTAATTTGATTTTAATCCAAATCCTTCATGTGATCATGTTAGTCTTAGCCAATATTTATTTAAAAAAATATATGAAATGCATGTATAGTACAGCCTTGCAATTGTTAAAACACCAGGTAGAACTTTGAAGATCTTTTACTCTGAAAAAAACACTTTTAATTTCATCAGCAAGTTTTGCCTGATAACGAATACAGGATCTGACCCATCAGTTTGTCACTTACCAGTTTTAGTAATTCTCTCATTTCAGCCTTTCCAGTCAAGCCAGTTTTAGTGCACCGAATCAGTAAAAAGCAGGGGTTTTTTTCAACAATTTAACTTTCTAGTATAGTTCTTTTGCAGCTGTTCAGAGCAACAAACCAAGTGATGTCTGGTTTTCCCCCTACAAAAGTTCAATGGCAGAAGTTCAAACCAGCACCTAGAAAGTGTGAAAACCATGTGTAATGCTGAGCTCCTGGATAAACAGGCAAATTTTTGACTCCAGCACAGAGTCCTTTGGGCAAAGAAAGAAATATTAATTAGAGCTGAAGGAAGAAGGGGTGAAAAGATAGGATTTTGCTACATTTAAGGCTCTTCTTTTGCTCTTTGATTACTCAGCAACAACTGCATTTTATCTGGGAACTTATATTTTAACAGTATCTGACTAAAATGCCAAGCTGTTACTTATCAAAATTCAGCAGGTTCTGACCTATACTGTCATTTCTGCTTATTCTCCAGTAAATGAAGGGAAGCTTCATAAAGAGTTTCTGTCAATGGGGATCTCTTAACAGAGTTGCAGGCTCCCCAAGGTTCACAAAAAGGTAACAACGACAGAAAGCTCCTCCTTCTCCAGGCTTTTCAACACAGACCTTATTCAGTTAAACAACGTAAAAAACAAAATCTGGCCTTACAGGTATATAAAACTTTACAAAGTTACTGATATCCAATATATATACATACAGTAAAAACAGGGCTGGGAATAATTCTGAACTTCACACACAGCTATTTTGAATCAATAGAACTCATATGCAGAGATTTTCTTGGTGTATCTGAATAATTTTACTTTTCTAAAAAATATATGAGTAACTTTCAGACCTTCCAAACTCACTCAGCTACAAAACTTACTCTTAATTTTTGAATTTTTTTCTTTTTTTTACTTGGAAAAGTCCATGGAACAAGAGGATAACACAAGAATATTTAGTAACTCTAGAAAATAACAACTTCCTATGTATTTTGTGATGTATTTTCCAAAGCCTTTGAACCACTAATACAAGCCTTATGTCCGCTGCACTGGGCTGTAAATGGTATCCAGAGACATGGGTTCATTTTCAGTGGTAGACGTAAGAAGAGAGCAATTAGATTCTAAGTTTCAAAAGCTTTGCTTGCATGCAGGGCACTTTGTGGGGATATTTGAGTGACTGATTGGACTGTCATTGCAGTAATGGGAGGAAGGAATAATGTTTTTTATGCTGTCCTAAGATTCTGGCACATCACATTAGAAAAGTCTGTCTGAGACCAGCCTGCAGCAGAATCTTTGCACTGTTTTCTTCTGAGGGTGCCCAGTGAAGACTTGAAGGCAGATACGAAGTATGTACTGTGATGAAAGAGCCTTTTGATATCGAAAAGAGCTTCCCAGAATTATTTGATGATCCTGTGGGAAATGCTCCAATGTCCCACTGAAAATCCTGCCAATGCATCCAATATTGAATCATTTTCAAATCCAATAAACACTTTTTTTAATAACTATTTTTTTGCTACTGCTAAGGTTTACTTTATTTATTTATTTATTTATTTATTTACTATAAAGTAGGAGATTATTCATTTGGGAATTATTTCATTGTCTGGGATGTTTCATTTTCAGGAAGCCTGACAATTTAATTCCAGCAACACAAAGAATTACCCTTGTATTCATTACATAGAAGAGTGAGAGATTTTAATTTAACATGAGTCAAAAAAGTATAAAAATACTTTTGAAAATAAAGAAGCATATTACTGTATAGTGTATACAAATACTATTGACTATCGATGACTGAATATTTAATTGAAGACAGCTTACTAATATGGAGCATAAACAATAAAAGAGTGTTCTAATCAAACTGTTGGCAATAAATGAATCAAAACATACCTACATGGTTTGATTCACAGGCCATGGAAAATATGGAATATAGAACCAGCACTGAAAACTATATTTCTAGTTTTGCCTCGCATAATTCTGCTTATTGCTCCCTAAATGTGAAAAAATAATTTACCAAATTACAGGTATTCATTAATAGCATTTGTAATTTAATCCAACCAAATAATGAAATTACCTTCAGAAACTTACGAATTTAAAACACAAAACAGAAAGATGTAGCCCCTTGATACAAAGTAGCTACCACAAAGAGACAAGTAAAGGAAGCAGTCATTACAACCCTGCGAAGCCTCAAGCCTCATTATGTTACCACACGAAAACCCATTAGTATTTTTCAAAGATAGAAGTAATAAAATTTTGCAGAACACTTACCCTAAATCAATAATAGCTTGAAAAGTAATAGAAAACTGAGGCACTGTTGTTGCTGTTACTTCTTGATTTTTTTTTTTCCCATGTATTTCAAATATTTTTTTTTCTTTTTACCTAAATGCAATTAGGAGACAACATGGGAATTTCACAAGAGAGGAAGGATGGCCTGATGCTCCAGGATAAAAGACTAGCAATGTCTTCCAGTCTTGAAAAGCAGTGAAATTAAAAGAAACCACCTCTCCATCCTCTCTTCCCATTCTTTTTGGGGAGCTTGGGAGTAAGAATGGGATTTTGTTTGGGTTTTTTTAGAAACCCCAATAAGTCTGAATTCAATTTCAGGATTTTGGGAGGCTAATCCATTCACTGATTACTTCGGATTAACAGTACTAGTGACTACTATTAGGAATAATTACCTCTGTTTCTCTGTGCAGTCCACATCATCTTTAGCAACCAGCTCTGGTTCTGTTGTAAAATTAAGTCTCTATTATGCAAAATCCAGCTCACAATTAATGAGTCTTTCTTCAAGATCCTTTTACCCTTTCAGTTCTTTTATTCTTACTACAGATATAACTTGATTTCATTTAGATTTCATTTAAATTTCATCTCCATTGAAATTTTCCCATGCTATAATTCCAGTTTCAGCAGGGCCTTTCAAATACCCATACAGCCTCTGAGTTGCAGGAATTTCCAACATTTTTGATCACATGCCAAGCTGATTTTGCAGCTGTCAAGACATCCAATCTCACAGCACCCAAAAGAGGCATATTCTGTTACAGCATCCATGTGTAAATACTAATAATCAAATTAAAAGTAGATGTTTCCATACAGTAAAACAATGGTAATACACAGATGCACATATTAGGATTGCTAAGAATTATTTCACATATGTTAGCAACTAGTTTTTATTATGACCTTGGCTATTTTGCCATATTTTTAAAATACCTGATGGGCTTAGTGTACTTTTTATGCTAACAATCTAAGCATTTTTATTTAAAACTAACATTTTTTTCCTGTGTATTGTGGTTAGAAGTCAAAAAGTATAAGAGGTTGGCTTGGAGTGAATATTTTAATTCTCTTCTACCTCTTTATTTTTAAGGGAAAACAATTTTAATGAGAAAGTTCAGGGGATAAAAATTTCTTCTGCAAAATAAGCAGAATCGACACATTTTTTTAATATTTGGCATCTCCAAAAAAAGGGTTTTGCTGGAATGTTTGGATAGACCTTACTTACATCAAAGAACTCTTAGAATTCCTACTGCTGTACCACTCCTAACACACGGCTTCTTGTGGAAAATCGGAGTCGTCTGTTTTTACCTATCATAAAAATAGATGATGTTTGGCTCTGTACATATGACCATAACACTGTTTCTGGTCAGTGCTGCTTTGGTAGCTCTGACAGGCACACATGGGAAAATGGTTGAAATTGCTCTGGCACTCAGTTGTGGGACCCCAGTGCAGGAAAGATGTTGAGTGGCAGCCACCACAATGGTTGGGGTTGGAGCATTGACACTGTGAGGAGAAGCTGAAAGAATTGAACCTGAAGGTGTTATAAAGCAACATAAACTAAATGTATTTGAGTGAATTTATGGAGTTAGACTACTGGAATAAAGTCCGAGGTTGTCTCAGCTTCAGAAGTTCTTCTTTGAAGTAATATATTGCCCAGTAAGTCATAATTTATACAAACAGGACATTTATCACTGCAAAGAATACAAGGAGCAAGACAGAATCAACAGCACATTTCATGCTCATCTTTGAATTCATCATGATTTGGAAATGTAGCTTGAGAGAAATTCGCAGCTCCAGCCACAGAGCACTGAACTTGATATGAATCAGTTGACCTGAATGCACATGGGACAAGCCATTATTTAAGAAGAAATATATGGTGTGAAGTACTTTCAAACTTTTGTTATCTCTAACTCACTGTAGTCACTGAAGTCTTCTAAACTCACAATCTAAATTATGGTGATCAGATAAATTAATGAATTTTCTATTTGCTTACCCTTGTAAATGGTGAGCCAAATTCTAATTTTCTTCAATAGCAAAAATAGTGTCTTGTTGGAGGATATGATGCCACTGTACTGCGCTATCAGCTCTGCTGCTGCCAGACAATTAGATGTTTGAAAAGTTTCAAATTATTCAATGTATTCATCTTCAGGAAAATGTTCTCACATCATGTCTGATTATTTTTTATAAAAAAAGCAACGAAGTAAAACAAGGAAGTTTGGAGTTTATCCAGCCTCTTTCTCTACATTGGCCAAAATGGGCCCACCTTCTCAATCTGACAGAAATATTATTGAAAAATCAGTGTGGCAGAGGCTGTTCAAACTCTTTGTGGGATTCTCCTTCAGATACACTACTCTACAGTAATAAAAAGTTTGCCATATAGACTCTTGCTTATGTTTAAGACATTTCAGCTGGAAGGGATCAAGCTTAACTAGAGTCAGAGTAGTCACTACTTAGAAAAATATTGACTCAACTGCAGGATTTGGGGTTTTTTTCATCTCAGACAAGCCACTTAAAACTTATGCTGCAGGTACATTGTCTGTAAAATTAGTCACCCTGAGAAGTACATATATACAGCCTGTAAAACACTTTCTAAATTTTTCAACTTACTACTTTCCTTTCCAATAGCAGCACTATTTTACCACAGTTGCATGCAAATAATGAATAGATCCTGCATATCTTGATAATACACCCAGAGTACTTTGGATATGTATTCCTCTTATGACCAAAGCCAACAAACACTTGGACAAGTAGCTATTAAATAGGACTGATACAAGGGAAAACTACACCAACAGCTATCTAAGATTAGCAACACTTCCTTGAAGAAAAAAAAATAAAAAATCCACTCATCAATTTATATAAGTTTTTGGCAATTCCTGAGTGGATATAAAAGAACAGTTATTTAGTAGACTGGCAACTCTGCTAACCATCAAAAAATACTAAAGGAAAAAGCATTACTATTTAATGCTGCTTAGTCTGCTCAGATCAGTGACTGTGTGGGTGGTTCTTGGAATATGCATTTGCAAAAATATGTTTTGGATCAGTTGAGCTATAAGGAGATCAATTATATCCTCTTGTGGGTTTTCCATTTTAATATTTATTCTTGCTCCTTAAAGTTCAGAAGTGCAGTACCTAACACCTTAGTGAAATAAATTTACTTGGTTAAGGTAATTTCTGCCAGATACCTGCAAAGATGTTGCTACTCAGTGAGGGGCAGATGCCCATGTCCTCATCCACAGCGAATGGGATATAGCATCTGCAGCAGTTAATGGAGTTCTTTGGGACTGTGAGATTTTTTTGGCATGAAAAGCAAAAATCAAAACTTGGCTTCAAAAAATGTCTAAGTTGCAAAATTCTGGTGTGAATACAGGCTCTGAAGCCCACTGTATATTTTCAAAGGCTGTCCTACTTGATCATATAGCTCTGGTTTGGCTGAAAGTAGCTTAAAATGCTACGTTGAGACAATGAGAAAGCTTTTCTATAGATTTAAATTTGGTCTGAAGTGTTGTTTTTGGCATGTGCCTAACTGCGGTTCTCTAATATTTAGTTCATAAATTGAACGAAACACCTAAACTAAACACCAAACTGCCACATAAGCTAGATAACTAATGTGCATACTAAATATAGAAGTAACTTGGTTTCAAAATCTTCACAGCAGCCAGTTAACATCTGGAGCATTAACAGTCTTATACTGAACTGTTAATTTTCAAATGAAGCACAGGGAACCAGATTTTTTTTTTCGCAATCTTCCTACAAAGAAATTAGCATTCTGTGATCCCTCTATAACTTTCCATGTATTTCCTCCATCCCTTCTTGTTCATTTCCACTCCCCTTGTATGGAATTGCATTAAGTTCCAATGACAGACTCTCCCTATCCCCTCTCCCTGTGTGTTCTTAATTGTTGTTATTGCCTGGAAGACAATTTGAATTCTGAGAGTTTGATAAGCAAAGCTGGAAAGACCCAAATAAACCTACTTTGCACAACAGCAAAACTATCTTCCTGTTTCTTCAAAAAAAAACAAAACAAAAAAAAAAGCAAAAGGAAACACATAAAGAGGAGCTGTTTATGTAGTTGGCTTAAAGGAGTTTCAATCCAGTCCCCACTCATGCTGAAACACACTTAGTGTCCAGTTTTTCATTTTCACACACCAGCACTCTCTTTTTACACTTTGGTTGAAAACACTGCATGAAGAGCATTGCTTTTGTGGAATTAGAAGGGGTCCTGCTCTTCAATTATGAAAAAAACCCTTCTGTATAGGGTTAGATCAGCTCTCCCAGCTGATCTTTCTTTTAAAGCTTATATTTATGGAAAAAAATTAATGCAAACCTTACTTACAGCCTTCACCTCTACATGCTGGAGAAAAGCATGTCTAGAACTGCATCACAGCAAGATGTCTAATACACTTTTGATAAGAATCTCTGAATCTTATACAATATAATTTTGTCTTTGAGACACTCTGTAAATTCATTCAGAGGAGTATGAACACTGCTCAGTAGGAGATATGAAAAGAAATATTTTCTATCTAAATATTTCAGAAATATTGCAGAAATTAGTAATAAGTCCTATGTGGAAGTGTAAAATAATAATACGAGTGGGACTCAGTTTGAAGTCTAGATCCCAACTTTTCACACATCTAAGGAAATGCAGACTCACTTCCTCATTTTGTAGTTAAAGATCTATGTACTAGAGCAATACTCTAAATATGCAAATGAAGGAACTGTATACAAGTCTCTGCCATTTAGTTCTACCTTTCTAATGAAATAAATAAATTAGTCGGGTGTTAAATTGCCCTCAGTTTCCACAGTGCCAGAATTCCATGATTTTTTTTTCCCTCCACATTTAATAAAACTTAATGACGAAACTGACAATGGGGTGGAGAGAGTAGGAAAAACACAGGATTACAATATGCCATTCAAAAACAATATTAGAAAGTCTTACACAAGGAGATGACTTACAACATTCTGCAGGAAGTGGAGAAGCAAATTCTCTACTATATTGAGATGAAATGTGATCTTACAAAACTAATGTCAGCAGGCAATCATTTCTGTTTCTCTTTTATCACACCACAAAATATGCAATTATTTTCATCCCTTTATCATGGTAGAGTGCCAAAACTGTACAGTTTTATATCACTTTGCAATCAGTTTAAGCTCTCTAGGATCAAAACTTTCTAGTATCTTCCCAGCAGTTTGTATAATTTTATGATTCATGAATAGAATAAGCTAGCAGGTTTATCCACATGCCATTTAGTATTGTGTCCAGCTTGTTTTTCTTAGAGCTGCAAGTACTGAGATTTCTAGTCTTTGCTTGAAAAAAAAGTATTTCAAATAATTTTCCCAAATACTCTAATCCTATTCTGCCTTGTCTAAGTTAGGCATGGTGTACCAATCAGTACCACAGCCCTTATACACCAATTACATCCAAACACCATAATATATGTATAAATTGTGCAGTAGTGTGTCCTGTGCAATAGAAGGAATGAACTTGTCCAGAGGGAAGGCAAGTCTTGGAATCAGTATAATTAAAGATGAAATGTTTAACAGCCATAGGCCTCCAATTTCAGATTGAGCATCCTAGCCATCACAGCCTGCTCTTACACATGCTTCTAAACTCTCAAGAGGTGAGGAACAGAGCAGTCTTTTTTGATCATTGTGAGCACTTTTCTTGAAACATTAACGGAACTTGCTTTAACCCAATTTCTTTAAAACTGTAAACAACAACACCTCATAGCATTTTCACAGCTACATGCACCCGCAAAAGTACTGCACCGTCACCAAGTGTAGTGACAGAAATCCTTTTTCTAATGACCAGCTTGTACTGTGTGTCCATTCAGAATAGTCTGAGTAGAATCACGCTCTTCAGAGACTTCCCCACTGCAGTATCCTGTTTACACAATGTACTTTTAATCATTTAAGAAGTATACTGCACACATCATTCTTTACCATGAGATTTATAGTTTATAAACAACTTTAAACTATGTTTGCCCTTGACAAGGTCAAGAAGGGCACACAAACCATCAGCCACACCTTCAACTATAAAGTAGCTCAGATCTGTCATCTGAGTCAACGAATAAATAATAAAGATTGATGAAAGTAGCCCTTAAACTACTTTCAAAATGCATTCTATTTTCAGAATCACTAATGGCTGGCCATTAAGAAAGAAAACAAATGGATTTTTTTTCTTTTTTTTTTTTGCTAAAGTTGTGTATTGTGCTGAAATTTAGACTCTGCTTAATACTTTTTCAAAGAAATCTGCTGCCACGATGGAACCATCATTGTGATGAGGAAAGTTGCTACGTGAAACTTTCTGAACAGTAGGCTACAGAGTAGTTAAAGCAAATAGGTTCATTAATTTGTATCTTTAGAATGGCTTTATATTTGCCTCTTATCCTCACATGCATGTCAGGTAAAAGCTATCTCATTATGAAACTCTTCACTCTTTCTCCTTCAATTAAAATTAAAACTTCAGTGTGGGTTGGAAAACACAGAGAAATCAGTAGTAGCTAAACAGCAAAGAATGTTCCCAGTTCCCAGGCTTAGATGGGACTTGGAGTAGACTTGAAGTACAAAGTATGTATCACTGCCAGACTGCTCTGTATAAATTATTTAAACCTCAGAGAGAAGATTTATCCTTCACTGGTACAGGCATGCTCTTGCCTATGAATTCAGACTACCAGATGGTACAATTACCACAAACTTCAGTCATGCGCCTTGAACATGGTGGTTCAAAGGCTGCAATGAGTCAAAACACCATTAGGCAACACATATTTACTCATGCAAATAACTGTGTGAAAAACCTATATGCACAGGTGGGTTTTATATGGAAATTTCAGGAGTAAACAAGTGCAATCCAGGCTGGAATTCAGTTTCATATGCAGCAACTGTGTTAAATATGCCTAGTCAAATTAGGACAGAACATTGTAATATCTGCTATACAAATGGTAGCATGAAATGGGTCTTTAACTGGGATATAACACTGTTTTCCATTAAGAGCAAAATCTATGCTTTTTTGCCTTGCATTACAGAGTATTAGCAGCTATGGAAGAAGAAAAAGGGGTGAAAAATCCTGATTTCTTCCTAGAGCCCTGGACTCTATGAATATGAATTGTGGCCATGAAGCAGATACACAGCTGGTTAGCAGATTGGAAAAATACAGGGGCCAGGATATGTTTAATGGGAATGGATCCTTCAGACAATGAAGCTGCCAAATGCTATCAAGTCTCAATAGAACATGTACAAGTGTGAAATTTTAAGACACTTATAATTTGAACAAAACTCCTTATCTTTCTCAAAGAATGACAAAAGATGTTAAAGAGCACCAAATTCTGACTTCTCTACATCCCTAAAAGAATGGTTACTAGAATTTTTCAATACCTTATCTAAATATCTTTAAATCTAGGTAAACTAGCCCCTCCTGTTGCTTTCTTAGCAATGGCTGCACCATTCTTGCTGAACATTTTCCAAAACAATTTAGGCTGAAGCAGATATCTCACAGAGAAAATATTTACTGAAATTACTAAAATTTGGAAATATTACAAGCAAGTTAAGGTAGACTATTCTAAATACTAGGCAACTTTTATGTCCTTATTTCTACATGTGACAGCTCTAGACTAAGCTAACTTAGACACTACTAAATTACAGTGTTCTCGCAATAGAATTTGAAGAAAGTACAGTACAGTGAGACTCTTTTAACTGCTCAGAGGAAGACCTGTTTATGGAACAGCATACATCAATTACCATATTTTGTTATGACTTTCTGTGCACATTAACAAATTCCTTATCTCTATCAGATCTAGACCAGGTTCAGACCGAGGACCTGGAACAGGTCTGGGGAGTCCTGTGAACAGATCTTCTCTGCCTTCTCTTTGAGGAAAATTTGGTAAAGCTCAGAGGATCTACATTCATTAGTATCAATGAGTGCCATTGAAATTGCTTTCACTACAGTTGCAACACTACAGCATGTCAGCTGTTACTTATCAGAGAAGAGTGTTATCAAATGCATGTTTTGCTAATTTTCACGTATTATTTCTGGGAGAGCAGACTGGCAGCCTTCTGTAAATCATACATTGTCCCTTTACCTTTCTCTCCTTTCTTTAATCATAACAAGTACTATAATCCATGTAAGACCCACATAACTCATTAAAATTCACTTTAAAAATCACATTATATACTGTTATCAGTCTATGAATTGCAGTGCACACACACACCACTGAAGCATGAAGGGAAATAGCCTAAATTTTAATTTCAGGAGTCTCTTGGAGCACCAGGTGGATGTAACATCAGACTGCAATTCTAGCTAGTGGCATTAAGCTATATTTTCAAGTAATCTTCAGACACATTTGTCACTTGACTCTCCCACAAGTTTTCATATATATATATATAGTCCATCTACGCACTGAAGTCTTACATACATTCATCTCTGTGCAAAAATAACCATGACTTAGTATTACTATGATTCATATCAGTCCTTGAAATGTCACAAGCAAGGTTGCAGGTATATTTCCAGCTCTGTTATCTTCTATAATAGAGATTCAATGGCAACAATTCTTTCAAGAGAAAAGCAGTGGGCTAAAAATCCTCCTGTGAGAAGCAGCTAAACTGCACTGGGTCAGCTAGCACAGGAGTACTGCTATGAATCCAACAAATAACAGTAACTAATTAATTTTGCAGTCATTTTTGCACAGCATACATATTAAGATGATTTGTTATTCATATGCAAAGCCGTACAAACCCAGTTTAGAAACAAGACACATTGCATATAATTCAGATAACTTACCTGTGCCAAAATTACACTGAAGTTTCGTGAACTCAACACACAGTGTGCATATTTCAACAACACATCACTTGAAGCATGAAGAAAATTTCAGTCAGGCTATCAGTGATTTCAAGAAAGTCCGTATCTGAGTTAAAATATTCTACTATGCACCACAAAGTACTTTTTATTATTGTTAAAATTATTTTTTTCTGTGATTGTCTTCTGAAAGAGAACTTCTTATTCACTCCTATGGACAGACACGTAAGTTCTATTTGGATATTCAACCTAAGAGCCTAAATTTTAAGATGGCTCTTACTATACCAGATTATGGAAAATGTTCATCCCTAACTTTAGCTCCTAGTGAATGAGAGGGAGGAATTGTGAGAGGAAAACACCAAGAGTTATTATTTGTATGTACTACATAGGTCCAACAAAGAATTTATCTGTTCAGGAAAAGAAGTTCCCTCTGTGACAGTTACTTCCTCAAGGACAAATTAGAGAATCATTACAGGTTTACAGGAGTAATCCCTGGTCCAGTAACACAGAATTGAACAAAGACCTCACAGGTAAACAGTAGGGTGGGACACAAACAGAAACCTGATT
Organism: Scytalopus superciliaris; assembly: GCA_013400415.1. Classification (NCBI taxonomy): domain Eukaryota; kingdom Metazoa; phylum Chordata; class Aves; order Passeriformes; family Rhinocryptidae; genus Scytalopus; species Scytalopus superciliaris. Next base: position 699,975 of record VXBX01000010.1, read on the forward strand.
GGCATTATCTGCCAAAAGCAAAAAATCTTTTGCATTCCACAAAGCTAGTTCACATATTAGCTGCTATGAAAAGCTTGTGCTGGGCTACCCTTTTTCAAGTTATTACAGCTTTTTACCCCTCACTACTCCCTTGCCTCAACCTGTGTGAATTTCCTGCAAAAAGAAGATCTCACGGCACAGACCGTGATGCCTCTCATGCTAGAAACAAACATGGATGAAATTATGGTTGGCCCAGGGATATCTCCCAGCCAAGAGTTAGTTTTGAGAATACTGATCAATTCAGTTTTCAATGAAAGCTCCTACTGAAAAACATAGATACTAAAAGAGAACTCTGACAGGAGTAACAGTATAGAGATTACCAGAAGAGAGAAAAAAGATAATTATTGTGTTAAATATTTCTAGGTTGTGCTTCTAATGAATTTCATAATTGTGACACTGCTAAACTACTGAACTTACCTAACAGGCTATAATTATAATTTTTTTTTGTTTGTTTTGTCATTTCTTTAATACGTAATGATATGGAGTGTGAATAAGCCAGCCTTTGCAAATGCATTTCATTTTCACATGCAAAAAAGCAGGCTTCCTTCTGATGACAGGAACATTCCTTTCCCCCACCCACCAGTTTGATTTATTACTCCTACTCAAATGTCAGCATTCAGTTGTTTCACCTGGCTTCTTTTTTTAGCTGTGTAGCAAACTGAAATCAGTCCCTTGTCAAATTGCACAGCTTGGCACAGCTGGACCAGAATTTTTCTACAGGTGGGAACTTATTTATGTGATTGCAGACATTTTTATCTTCTACACAGACTGCTGTTTACCAAGGCAGCAATGAAAAATTCTATAGGGAGGGAAAATAAAGCACACGCCATTTTTACACACCAAACAAAACAAAAACAAAAACAAAAAAAATTCAAATGACTGGCAACTCTGTTCTTTCAAGAAATGAGGCAACAAGCAGCCCATTCAGAGTTCCCAAGGGACAACACTCTAAAGCACTTGACAACACCTTGCCTTGAGAATCCAAATGACAACACACTTTTGATGTGGTTTAACATGCATGAATTACCACCAGAGAAAATACTGAAAACTATTTCCTGATAACAAAGAAAAGGGTGTATTCATATACCCATAAATATATTCTCATGGGCTTATACTTGATAACATACATTCTCCTCCCCATCAATATATATACATATATATATATATATATATATACACATATATATGATTAACAATTGAAATAGCAGGTTTTTAGATCTGCTCTGACTACCTGGTGCTAGTTTGTTCTCCTGTGCAGTGCCACAGTCACAGAGATGGTGGGTGTTGGCCAACCATGCACCTTTCTCTCCCAATTCCTCCACCTTCCACAACCTCTGCACTGATCTGCCCAGACATGTAAAGGTGTCACTTTGCACAGTGGTCTGTGCCTGAGGAAATATCACCTGTTCAATGCACAAAAGTTGGGTGTGCACAACTGTGAACTGCATTTGACTGAGAGCAGTTTTTACCCAGCCCCGACTGTGCCTCAGCTGTGCCATCACGCACTCTGTTCTAATGTCAACTCACTTTCAGAGATAGAGAAAAGGGATATCTGGCTTCCCTCCCAGCCTTCAGGTCCCAAAAATGAGTCACACAGAAAGAAAACAAAATTGTACCTGAGATGACAAGAAATTTGCTACAGCACAATTAAGAATTTTATAAAAATATAAAAATTTTATAAAATCACAAAATTCACAAGTTTTACTTGAGACAAAAAATTATCCTTTTAAAACTTGTCTTTCAAAGAGTCACAAAAGGAATAAGGTTGGAAAGGACCACAGTGGGTTATCTGGTCTGACCTTCCTGCTCAATCAGAGTCATCCTAGAGCACAGGATGATTTTTTAATATCTCCAGTGAGACTGACTCCACAACCTTGTAGAGAGTCTGTTCCAGTGCTTAGTCACTCACATAGTAAAGAAGTTCTTCCTCACAGGCAGGTGGTACCTCTTGTGCACCAGTTTCTGACCTCTGCTTCTTGCTCTATTGCTCAGCACCACCAGGAAGAGCCTGAAACCATCCTCTTGACACCCTCCCTTTAGATACTTAAAGACATTGATGAGCTTGCATCTGAGTCATCTCTTCTCAAGGCTAAGCAGGCTCAGCTCCCTCAGCCTGTCCTTGTAAGACTGATGCCCCAGTCCCTTAACCATTCTTGTTGCCCTCCTCTGGACCCACTCCAGGAGCTCCAGAGAAGCTGAGAACTGAGCATTGTACTGAGAAGCCCAGAACTGAGCATGGTACTCCATATGTGGCTCACAAGGGCTGAATAGAGTGGCAGGATCNACAACAACAAAAACAAACAAAACAAAAACAAACAAAAAAATTTCAAATGACTGGCAACTCTGTTCTTTCAAGAAATGAGGCAACAAGCAGCCCATTCAGAGTTCCCAAGGGACAACACTCTAAAGCACTTGACAACACCTTGCCTTGAGAATCCAAATGACAACACACTTTTGATGTGGTTTAACATGCATGAATTACCACCAGAGAAAATACTGAAAACTATTTCCTGATAACAAAGAAAAGGGTGTATTCATATACCCATAAATATATTCTCATGGGCTTATACTTGATAACATACATTCTCCTCCCCATCAATATATATACATATATATATATATATATATATACACATANATTATCCTTTTAAAACTTGTCTTTCAAAGAGTCACAAAAGGAATAAGGTTGGAAAGGACCACAGTGGGGTTATCTGGTCTGACCTTCCTGCTCAATCAGAGTCATCCTAGAGCACAGGATGATTTTTTAATATCTCCAGTGAGACTGACTCCACAACCTTGTAGAGAGTCTGTTCCAGTGCTTAGTCACTCACATAGTAAAGAAGTTCTTCCTCACAGGCAGGTGGTACCTCTTGTGCACCAGTTTCTGACCTCTGCTTCTTGCTCTATTGCTCAGCACCACCAGGAAGAGCCTGAAACCATCCTCTTGACACCCTCCCTTTAGATACTTAAAGACATTGATGAGCTTGCATCTGAGTCATCTCTTCTCAAGGCTAAGCAGGCTCAGCTCCCTCAGCCTGTCCTTGTAAGACTGATGCCCCAGTCCCTTAACCATTCTTGTTGCCCTCCTCTGGACCCACTCCAGGAGCTCCAGAGAAGCTGAGAACTGAGCATTGTACTGAGAAGCCCAGAACTGAGCATGGTACTCCATATGTGGCTCACAAGGGCTGAATAGAGTGGCAGGATCACCTCCTCAGTCTTTCATGTATGTTTGTCCCTCACCTCACAAACAATAACCCATCTCTCAACACCAAAAATTTTTATAATCATCTTCTAAAATTCTAGACAAAATTCAATGCTGGCTTTTCAGTAACTGTTATTAAAGCGCTTTGCAAACATTCCTCATGACCAAAAAGTAGAAACTTCTAAATCCCAGAAAAGATTACAGTATTTGAAACACTTCTGGCATGGTTGAACTACGAAGCATTTGAGATTCCTTTATTTAAAATGAGTTGTGATTTTAATTAAAAAAAAAATTGAATTCATGCAAGTAATCAGACTTTAAAATGTTGGGGATTAATTTATGCAGTAATGAAAAAAATATTTTTAAATTACTAAAATAACCTTCATCTCTAGAGAAAGCTGTACCATTTGCTCAGTTACCAGACCTGTGACGAATGAGCTGTCACTGAAATGTGTAATATACGATCTGCCTCACTGAGCATTTCCCTTTCGTTTGAGAGAGTGCCTTAATAAATGCTGTACTTTGCTAAGTGCAGGGCCTGCACAGTGTCAAAGTCATGGCTGCAGTGGGCTTTGCTGGAGACACTCCAAAGCCATGGCTCCTCTCCCTCCACCAATGTCCAGAGTACTTGCTCTATTAATTACAACGACCTTTCTTGAACTGGAATTCCCCAAGCACTCAATGGAAAAGCACTGTTGGATCATCTTAGCTGAAGGAGGAAGCCCCCCAGTTCCCAGCAAGAGGCCACCATTAGAAGCACTCCCAGTGTGGTCATCTTTGGCAGCAAAGCTGTACATTTGCACTGCATGAGTAACTTGTTACCGTCCCGTTAACTTGACTGCTTCCATTTGAACAAGTGCGGGAAACAAAGTGAACATAAAATATGAGCAAAACTACTCAATAGCTGGTATGCCACTGCATTCAACTTTTCAAGCAAATCACTGCAGACCAGCATCTAATGCTGAAGTTTAACTGATCTGTAGCTTAAGACATCAATCATCTGCAAAATGATGGCCACAGGAAATAGATAGATTGACTTCACTTACAGTCTCACACAATAGCAGAAGGGAATGGTGGATGACATAGGATTGCTTTCCCATGGATCAGCTAAGAGAAGGGCATTTCTCCTTTGTGCATTGTTCAGCTGAGTAGCCTTCAATCAAGCCTCAAAGAGCACATTTCATGAAATGCAACACCAAAACTGAACCAGAACTCAGACCTTCTGGTTGCATGTAGTCAAAACACATGTTTCAATCAGAGAAACTAATAACACTGAGGGCTAAATTCAGGCAGGTACCAAGACCGAGTCCATATAATAATGAGTACACATGTCAGGCTGTATTTATGTCAGTAAATGTGCATGTGCAAAAGGACAGCAGTGTGTGTTTATTAATTATGTTCACACATGACTATCATCTCTGGCTCCTTTCGAAAATATATCTATGTTTCTCTTGATAGATTCTGGTGAAAGGCCTAAGCCAGTTCAAACTGCCTTAGCCAGAAACTGTGGACATAAAATACTTTCCAGGTGGTACTCAGTTCCTTGCAGAATCAAGCCCCAAAACAGGGAGTTCTTGTTGGAGTTTCTACAGTGAAGCTACTGATGCTTATGATGGTCAAATAAAGCAGTGCAGCCCAAAGGCTTGTTCACAAGCTTAAAGGAACAGCACTGTAACTGCAAACTTGCACAGAATAACAGCTTATTTAGCTTTCAGTAAATGAAGTGTTCTATCTAATAGATTCTTTTTCTTTGTCTGATGGGTAAATACTTCCCCTATTACAAATGTGTGAAATGATGTAGAGCATTAGTGTTTGCATTATGCAGTTACTTGCAAAGACCTTGGAAAAATGACAGCTTCTGGCAAAATTTACTGGAGAAAAAAACATCCAGATAGATATTTGACTTAAGGCATTACTGTTCACTGAGGAGTGGTTTGGACAAGATCTTATTCCACGTTTGCTTTGCAAGAAAATAGGCAATGACTAGTAAATGAGTTGGAAATTATTACTATAATTAACATGTCTTCAAAGCAGCCGTTGGAAATTGTGCATGCAGCAACAAACTAATGAAGCTCCAGTTGCACAAAAACAAAAGGTCACAATGACATGAGAGAAGCCATGGTAGAAGCTGTTTCAGAGCACTTTTCCCTTACTGGAGGCAGGCTCTGAAGAAGATAGTGACAACGCCATCCTGCGCTGCATAGTTTCATTGTCTCGACAGTGAGTCTCCCGGTAATGAATGCCTGGTGCTGTCAGCACACACAGAGGCATTTGGAAGCCCTTGAAGAAAATAAAGACAACAGGAGGCATGGGAAGGGGGGGGTTTAGGAGGAATCTGGAAAAGCACACCAAAGTATATTGGTGACAGGATGAGAGATTTGTTTGGTCAAGTTTTGATTTTTTGTGTAAATAATCACTTGGTCAGTGTGCATTAATTGCATGCAGCATGCACCCAACAATTCAGCATGAATCCTTCTCAAATGATACAAGCTCAGCTCTGCACTTCAGTTGTTCTCTCAAAAGTAAGATATTCCTGTGGGATTCTCAAGAGTACTTTGGTGAACTTGTTTCCCACCTTCAAATTCTGTCTGCTTTTGCAGAACAAGAGAAAAAAAATCTGCATACAGATGCTCCTTATTTACTTTTTAAATGAAAATATGAATCAAATCAATATTAAAAATTTCAATTGCATTCTTTGGAAATGAACAGCTAAAAAGAAATAATAGTTGGACAAGCACAGCACAAACATATTGTGTACAGGTTTTACACAAGCGCCCATGCACATATTTCTGCCATGACACCTACTTTTCCACATCATTCCTAATTTGCAATGTTCTTGTTGCTGGGCCTGATCCAAATCCCCCTGCAAGGAACGTACGTTTTTCACTTGGTTTCAGATTGCCTGGGATTCAGTTGAGGCATTTGGGCTATAAAGAGCGTATCAGGAATGCTGGCTCAGGAGGGGGAGGAGGATGTGAATGGTACTTTCACAATGTTGATAAACAGCCAAGAGTACAAATGATAGCTGAAATTTCAAGTTGTATTGATGAGAAAGCAGGAACTGTTGTCTTTCTGACTATTCTGGTATACAGCAAAATGATAGCTAGACCAAATTAACCCTTAAAGCCTTCCTAGAAGTGCCTGAGAATAGAAGTCTCTGCAAGTTAAAGATTTAGATTTCCTTAATTCCATTTTTCATGTGTGTGTGTGTGTGATCCCAAAATGCCTTCTATCATTCCTGGCAGGTTATAGCTCAGGCTGTGGGGTTAATTGTATTGAGCAACACTGAAATTCTTAAATGAAACTTCCTAGATACTAAGCAGGTACTTACTCAAAAAGGTTTATTTGTCAGTGCTAGTCTTTGACCTCTTCTCTTTATACCTTAAAGTGAATATCTAATTAATACCCTTTTTTAAATCACCATCATTAATCGTTATTGAACAATGGACTAACAGGATTTATCACCCTCCCCATTTTCTGCTTTGAGTACTGAAAACAAAAAAATTACATCACCTTCAGCTTTTTCAATGAATAACGGAGATGCAAATGAATTCTCTGCATGATGTTTTCGTTTTTACCTCTTAATCTCTAATATTTGTCTTAGTGAAAAAACACCAGGTGTGATTTTGCTTCTTTCTCTTACACCTTTAGTAATTTATTCCAGTGATTGGATTATGATCATGGCTATCCATTGCTATCTATTCTGTCCCTGAAAGTGATCCCCTTGCATGAATCACAAATGGGATAGCATGTACAGCCAATTTCACTGTAACAGATAGCATGCCATCTGTTAACTGCATTTGAAGTCTGCACTGAGATGTACTTCTTTACAATATCTATGCGGTTACTTTTACAGGCTTGGAAAGATAAGGGAAAAATATTTCTTCCTTTGGAAGTAACACTGCATGTATCTTTTGTGACAGGGCATGGGACAAGACAAAGTATACATAAAACGGTGGATGTTTACAAAATTAACATCACCTCTTAAATCTTTATGATGTCTGGGACTGTGAAAACTTGCTAGTTTTCTGACCAGCACTTCATATTCAAAATGAAGAAACTGTTCAAAAAACAACAAGAAAATAATCAAACTTCAGTAGACAAAATTATACCATTTCTATAATGCTGGAATTTTAAATTTGCAAATTAGACTATTGATAAAAGTGAAAAATGATCACAACTCAAATGCCAAGCCTTCATTAAACTTTATAAGTACTTAGTACAACAGGAACTCTTTCTGGACACCCCACCCCTCTTGACCCCCCACACCTCAAAACCAAGCAAAACCAAAGCAAAATCAAAACCCACCACATCCTTTCTAAGTTATTTAGTAATTTTACTAGATATTTTATTTTAGGAAAAGATTTAGAGAATATAATGAAATTACTTTGTAAACTCTAGAAAGTAATCAGGATAAAAACTTGCTGGACTGCGTCAAAAACTACTGGCTGTTTGTTTAGAACAAAGCAGCTCTCACAGGAGACTAACAGAATGATTCATAACTGAATGTTGACATTGCCTGTTTTCCCAAAAGTTTTCTGCCTCCATTGGTCAATCCAAAGACACCCAAGAAAGCAAATCTCATTTAAAAATCCAACACCACCTAACATATTCCTTTCCCCTCTTGTTATTTTATAAAGCAATTCTCTGTTTTTTCATAGGAAACTAGTGTTTCCTTATCTCAGAAATGGACCAGGTCTGACATGCAGACCTCTGATCCCTCCTACTCCCAGCAGACTCTACAGGTAAAAATTAAAAGGAGATATCTTGGGTCTTTCTATGTCTTGGTCTACTGTAATGCAGCAGAAGATTCCTAGTGCTGAAAAGCTTTACTGGAAGAATGAGCCCCCATCTCATTTCCTCAGCTGGACTGCTAAGGGCCCTTTAGCCTCAAACTAGTCACCAGAGAAGGCTTTCATGATTGCAATATTATTGCTATAAAAGCAATCCCATCATGCTCCTATTCTTCTCATGAGCCATTATTCTGTTTTACTCAACTTTGTTGAAAGGTACAGGTCGCATTTTACAACACTTCTTCATATACTTTCGTTATTGAAAGTTGTCTGAAGGCCACACTGAGTTTTAACTCAGTTTCGGTTAGTTGAGAAGTATTCACCCATCTCTAACTCCATTAACTACATGGCTCCTAAAGCAAGGAGGAGTTTGGTTCATGTTATAACATATGCCCTTTCAGATTTCCTTTAATTCATCAGGGAAGTTGAACAGTGTCAGCAGCTTACAGCCCTATTGGGCAATATTATAATTTCAACTGTTATCTTTCACTGAGAAAATATTCCACATTTTATGAAACTGTCCATGGAAAGCTGTCTAGAACATTACTGTGATATCTAAGAGACAAGAAACATTTTGATAAGCAACAGTCATTTCTGTTGAGTAACTATTTAGGAAAAACATCAAAGTTTATCTAGCATTTAAAGAACAAAAAATCCAGGGTTGATGGTTTTACCTCGATAGGATATCCATCTTCAAGAATTCCTTATGAGCATAGATGCCAATGCTGACTCTCAGATTACCTTATTTTTAACAGGAAATTTAAGGAAATCATTAAGAAGTGATGATGTTATAACAGATGATCACTTTGCTTGAGAACGCCAGAGATTTTACAGTCTGTTTAAAATCTAGCTGGGAAATGTGTCAGAATGATTTTGCTCAATCTAACCACGAGATAAGCTGCAGAGAGCTGACTTCTTGTGTTTTTTATCTAGTAGTACAGAGTACATGGGAGAGGAATAGGAGTAGGATTCCTCATCTCCTGTAGCGTGCAGGCTTTTGCAGTGGCTGCAGTGGTTCTCTATAGTTCCACACCATAAGAAAGCTCTCATTTCCATGCTCCAGATTCTGCAGGTTTGAACAAGCTGTGCTTCTGTATCTAAAGGGATGCTTTACCTTAAACAAGAGAGTCAAATCTTCAGGTTCATTACACTGAGATTTGCAGTTTGTCAGCTGAGGATTGATTAATGAATGTCTTCTGACTACAACTTTCTCGTAAACATGAAAGAAAAACCAAAATAACTAGGAAGCCCTGTAAGACATTCTTATCTAAAAATCCTCTAAGTCTACATAAGCATTATTTTTCTTTCAATGTCTCTGAGGAAAAAAAAAAAGAAAAGAAAAGAAAAGGGAAGGAAAGGAAAGGAACTCAAACCAATAAGGAACAGGGGGAGAAAAGTGTATCTACTGTTTCAGCATACTTTATTTATAAAGTGTTTATAGCTCAGGTCAGCTCAGAGGTGCACATAGAGATCACTGTGAATCATGCAGAGGCATCTATTTTTAAAGCTGTTGGGGAACACAGAAATATCTTACATGTTTCCATATGGAATTGTTTTTAGAAATGCCATCTAGGGGAGCAATGCAGAAACCTGCTGTCAAAGAATAAACAGAATCTTTATGCAAGGCAATTAATTCTTCAGATGCAGTCCAATCTGTGAATGGCTGGTAAACAAATGGGGTAACTGCCAGTATAAATATTTATCTGGGAACAGAGGCAGCTTCAAAACAAGCAAAAGTTTGTCTCAAGCAGTTTCTGTGCACACTCTGCAGAGAAGGAGCATGAATGGCTCTAAGCAAATGCTCCTAGGAGCTCTACATGTGAATTCCAAATATACAGGAACATTTTAAAGACTTCAGTGTTATTAACAGTTTAGTGAATAGATCATCAGGACTTTTGAAAATTCCTCCAGTGACAGTTAGTATAAGCTGATATTAAAGCAAATAAATCCAGAAAGCTATTTGATCCACATTGCTTATATTTGAAGATCCACTAGATGACATGAAGGTAGTACTGCACAGACAGAATTTAAATGTTAGTTACCAACTGCCAGCTACAGCTATTTCAAATTTTGCAAATCTTAACTTTTTAGAAGTTTTTATTCTCAAAGTGGAAGACCTAAGGAAATAATTATTCTTTGATTATGGGACAACTTTAGAATAAGTTAATGTTTCTATTAGAAAGATATTGCCATAATTTTGAAATTGTAAATCCAAGAAGCAGAACATGAGAATGCTTCTTTCTCTATTCATTCAGGTACAATTCAATTGCTTTGATTACAAATAATAACTTCAATTACTGGATATGACATACAGAAATGGTAAAATGTAGCCTTCTGAAAGGAAAAAAGCTGGACTATGAATGCAGGGTTTGGTTTGTTTGTTTTGTCTATACGGTCTACTCTAGACTAGTTCACAAGCAAAATCAGATGCACTCTAACTACCTCTAACTACGGAACCTTTCCCTGATATCACCCTAAGTGTTATTGAAATTATCTTTTAGCTGAAACATTGGTAATCACACGGTTTTAAAGCTGAAATTTTCAACTGCCCGATATTTAGTCCCTATGGCCAAAGCACACTGTCTGGCTCTGATGTCCAGTGTACCACTGGATACTCACATTTAGTAAGAAGTTATGCCAAAGATACAAAAGCACATCATTAAAGAGTTGGATACTGCAAGGTGCTGGGTCTACTGGGAGTACAGAACATGCTGTGCCTACCACAGCTGAAGTCAAAAAACGTAATTTTTTTCATAGGTACTGAAACGACTCTACTGAATCCCTTGAACACACAATATTTGCTCCACAAAATCTGAATGCAGTATCAGAGTAAATTATCACTGGACAGGGATAAAGCTAGCTTGCTCAAAATACAAGGATGTATATGAAGGACATAATCTTCAAGCATTTCAGTCTCTAGCTACATAATATATTATTTTTTCAATGTGTCTCTTCACAATATTTGATTTCTTATGTAAATGAGATCCAGATGTTATCTGGAATTAACTTACTTCTCACAGTTCTTGTCTCCCATCAAAGCTTTCTGTCTTGGTGCACTTGAAAGAGAAGATAATTATCACAGAAGACAACTAAAAATAATGCCCTTTCAAAAGGAAAGGCAATTGTGAAATAGGGTTTACTGTGATGAGAGACTCTGAAGTAAGGGCCACATCTATCTGCCATGCCTGGTGCTATCTGCTATGTCTGATAATTCAGTTTTTGGTTGATATAATATACAACTGATACAATATACAGCCTCTGCTTTCCCTACTTTCAGATTCTGAATTCTCAAAAAGAGCAACAAAAAAAGAGCTATGCAATTAAATGCATGATATTCACAGATGTGAGGTTCTGTCCCTGTAGGTTTGTTTTCTATGAGAATCGAAAACCAAAGAGAGGCTTAATTTTTCTTCATGACTGTTTAAATACCTTAAATTCTACAACAGCCTGTGCCTAAGAAATTAAAGCCCAAATAGCAAAATTTTGCCATTCTCTATAGCAAAAATCTCAAATTGTTATCTGCAGTTTTCCAAAAGAGGGACAAAACGAAAAAAACAACTACACCTTCAGTATCAGAAGATATTCTGCTGTGGACTGAATCTCACAATGTTGGTTGTCACTGAACCTGACCTTAAAACAAATCTGCAGCACATATCTGCACCTTGACTTGTTACAGCTTGCTCCATTCAACATACTGACTGCTCCCAAGTGACTGATAGAAGAAAGCAATAGGTGTCCTTGGTAACTACTTGGTGGTGTTTAAGTATCTAAAGGAAAACTCTGGGCTAAAAAAAAAAAGTTCACTAAGTCTCTTTAGCTGTTAAACTCTCTGAACTGACAAGGTATTTCCATTCAATAAAACTGTTAGATTTTTTTGATAGGTGTAAGATACAACTGTAAACAATTTCAAAAGGAATAAATGCTTTCAGACGTCAGAAGCTGTGAGCCATTGTGGAGGTTATTTTCAAATATAAATTAAATATAAATCCGTGGAATTACTTTTTATGAAGAACAATGGATTGATATGCACTGCCATTTTTAAACAGAACAAAAACACAGAGGGGGATGATTAGGAATAGCAAACTCCTCTTCACAAACATAAGGTTAGTTCATAACATTCATAACATTTCTTGATGAGGGTTAACAGGGAACAGCCTCCCAAACTTAGCAGGAAAAATCTACTGTAACTTTTTCCTTCAGCAGAATGTCAAGAACATATTGTACAAAAGCAAGAGTTTAATGTCATTAGGTTAATGAATTTTAGTAACAAAAATGTTTTGAAAGTCAGAGGTTTAAAACACTAAACAAAAATATCAAAAGTTTATAGTAAATGTACTAAAGCAGCCAAAGATTTGTTCTCATTATATAAGAGTTCTTTCTTTCAAGGTAAAGTATATTTCCTTTTTTAATCTATCTAATGTTCAGAAAGACACAGAACTCCTGCAGTATATTGATGACACACATCCCTCTATTTTTTCACAAAATATTCTTGGAAAGTGGGAAAATTATGGAACAGCCTAATCCAGATAGGAATACAGAGAATATTGTGCATGTGTTCCTTGCCTTTATCAGCTTTAGATATCCATGGGCAAGAGCTAGGAAGAAGGAAGGAAATAGTGAAGAAACTGAGAGGACTTATTTACATACTGCATGATGCACTGTGTTGATTTCTGTCTTGTATTTAAATTACACTGGTTTTTTTGTTCTAATGTTCTTATTTCTGTGAAATCAGGTGTGTTGAAATTCATCATGAAACTGTAGCTATCTAGGAACTAAACACTGAGATAAATGTCTGTACCTAGTCCTTGTGTACATATGTTAGGTTACACTGCATAAGAACAGTGATTCCTCCTAGCTGTGGCCTATGTTGATCTAATACTACTAAATAACTATACAGAAGGTTGAATAAAGGAAGTTCTAATAAAACCACTAATGTTAAATCCTGACCAAGGTCCTGAAGTGGGATGGAAAAGGAAAGTCTTGGAGCTTTCCTCCAGCACAGCAGAAAAAAATATCCAAAAGTTTCCCCGTAGTGTTTTAATAAAAGCTTGTATAATGTTCCAGGGGAAATAACATGGTCAGAGGGGCTCACTCTTTGACCTGCATCTAAAAAAAAAACCCCAAAAAATATGTTATGTCCATGACTTTGTTTCTATTATACTGACCTCTCTAAAAGCCACCCTATGCCTAACACAACTCCCTCTTAAGTACCTGAAAACCATGTTGCAGTCTTTAAAGTGGAAACCAGAAATTCCACATCAAAGAGGTTGCTACTTATCTTTGTCTCCAAGAACAGTCAAATAAATTTTTCCAGTGTTGTATGACAGCAATGCCACCACTTGGCTGTATTGTGGAGCAAGCTACAAATCTGCTATTCTTCAGCCTGTTTAATGAGTGGTCTCTGAACTAATGAGGAGTAATAGTTTGATGACAACCACTGTGCAAGTTCAAACAGCAAAGAGAAGTTTGTATGACCCACAAGAGAGGAAGGATCAGACTCACACCTGGTCTCAATATGTTCACGTAGTAGAGATTTGTGCTCATTCACAGTGGGTCTAGAGGCTAAATATGCAAATCTCTCATCACTGGAAGAAAACTGTATTTCTTATCTGCCTCTCATAGTATGTTCTCCCTTTAAAACTGGTCCCTAAAATGCAAAGAGACATTAAAGCATCATTGCTACACTTTATTGTAGTCTTCAAAGTTGTAAAAAGGAAGTTGTACCTCTTCCTAGAACAGAGAGTATGGAAATACAAGTGGAAGTGAAATAAAGACATAAACAGATTTTTCTCGTATTTTATAAATTAATATGACAATAACAAATAGAATGGACAGAACAGTAAATAAAAGAATTAAAAACTTCCAAGTGTTGTTAAAATATACTTGGAGAAAGACATATTTCTAAGAGAAATCCTGCCCTTCATTTCACAACAATAACAGAAAAGTTATCTCCCTGTATTTCCTCTTTAAATTTTCACAAGTCACTTGATGGTTTTCTAAAAAGATGTTTGTCTAATGGCATCATTGGCACTTAGTCCACATCTTAAGAGAGTTGTATCCACTTTTTGAATGCCCTCCATTCTGTCCTCAGAATCATTAAGAACTTAGCTTTTTTTTTGTTTTTGTTTTTAATTAGGCTTTTCTATCCCACTAAGATATGTTCATGTATTTAGACAGCCCTGTCTCTATATCTCTCCTACTCTTTTCAAGAAAGAAATGGCAGTGATTACACAATAGCCTGACCCAGGTGACAGGGTCAGAATTCAGATGCTTTGGGTGCATCCGTAGGGTAGCTCACAGCCACTCTTCTGCCTCGTGTGCATTTCCACACTGTGCAGGAAAAGGAAGAAAACGGTTCTAAAGTTATAATGGAGATACAGCAGAATACGTTTTACAGAAACAATTACAAGCAAAATGTAAACTCTTCCTGTATATTCCTGTCTAAAACAGGTAACATGACACAAACAGCTGACTTAAGGTTTTACTGTTTATCCAAACTTCAGAGGGAGCATGAGGTTTTCTAACAGTTCATTATCATTATATATGAAGTGCCATCATTTTTTTTAAAAATAGCCATCCTACAAAGGAGTCATTTACTACTATCATCTTGAGAGAATAGCATTTAGGTAAATCTTTTCTTGATAGGTTCACCAATCAGCACATTTTTCTGAGACATCCAGGGTGCTTGTTTTGCTATAATCTTACTTAAGTGATTAAAAAAAAAAAAAAATTGCGCCAGTTTCTTAAGACTTTTAATGGATTGTTCTTCCAGAAAATGTCAAGTAAAAGTTTGTATCCTGTCTTTTTATAATGGAAAACCTCTCACAAAAAAAAAAAAAAAAAAAAAAAAAAA
>VXBX01000010.1:714869-736413 GCA_013400415.1 Scytalopus superciliaris
AAAAAAAAAAATTATGTGTTCTCTTTGGTTTTGGAGGTTTTTATAGTTTGGTTTGTTTTGAGGTTCTTTTGAGATATGATACGATTTCCTGCTATAAATGAGTTCAAAATGACAATTTAATGCAAAAAAATTCTTTAAACCACTTTTTTGTACTTTATAGACCTTGTTTAGGGAAGTAAAGGTAAAAAGGCTCAGCAGCTAAGAAGGTTAGTACACTTAAGTCATAATTGTTTTTCCTGGGTGTTAAATCGGGAGCAAGTAGCATAGGAATTAATAAACACCAGGAAGTAAAACTTCTAGCTATTGATTCTCCAGATACTTATTTGCAACTTACTACCTAAGAAAAACAATTAATCTTACTATATGCCATGATTTCTGGAACACTTTTGTGTTTTCTTAAGAAAACACAAAATTACAACTTTTTAACTGAGAAAGTAACTATGTCAGTGTATATTGGCTTTTATTGCAGTACATGTAAGACTGGTGTACAATTTCTTATTTGGTTGTATATCATGCACTGCAGAAGCCATAAACACACTCCTTCTGACTGGAAAGGGCAGTGTCTTGAACTGTGAACAAAAATAAATAATTTCATGAGAACTTAACTGCAATGAAGTATAGTTATTCCCCATGAAGACCTCTATTTTGCAGAGGTTTGGAAAGACTGAAGGACAAATCAGAACAACACAGTAGATGAAAATATACTTTAACTAAAGCAAAAGCTTAAGAGAGTAGTCAATAACATGACGTAGAACAGTCTAAAAATAAAGAGAAATACATAACAAAAACAAGCCACGCACTTTGACTAACAAGAATAAACTCTCAGTCTGCACAAATGTTCAGCAGATTTTTCCCATTTGGTTAAAAGAAAAAGGAATATAACTGAATTTCAGTAACTGTTCTCAATATCCTTCTAGAAAGGAGTTTCATTTTTAAGACCATCAATTAAGAAAATTAATGGGAACAAGTGGCTTACTGTCAAGACAAAACACCCCTAAATCAGCACAGCTTCATAATGTGTACCTGGCAATCCTGAGAAAGGAGAGAGAGGAACTCTCTGGATCATTTATTGTTTACTTTTAGGTATTTTTGGAATATTTCCAATGGGAAATCTCCAGAAATTTTGTAAAAACAGAATTTTTCACTTGTTACAGCGTTGTTCTAAGCTAGTCAGCCTGTCATTCACCCAGGAAAATCTGATTCCTGAAAATACGGACAACAAGTTAAAGACTGAATATAACTAACGTCATTGTTTCATGTCTTATCAAGTCTTGGTAAATAAACCTTCTTTTTCTTTTTTGAGGAAGAGCAATTTCAGATAAAGGGTGAAGAAAATATATTACATATATTACAATTCTATTTGCCATGCCTAACTTTACTGCTGTCTTGTCTTCTGACAAGGTTAACAGGAACAAACAATGAACTAAAAAAGCTTAGTCTTTCGTCCTTGTTTTACCAGTTAATTGATTGCTGAGCATTTTTTTTAAACACTATTCACCTAGCAGAAAAGAGTAACATGTTCTGACAAGACTTTCAATCCAAAAAGCTTAGAAAACATGGCCACTTAAATGCTTCCTAGTTCCTCATTTCATAAGAAATAAGCAGTGGCTCCATGAAGGTAATTTCTATCTCTTATAGTCTTATTTCCTCTGAACACATAAGATTGACTTTCTTGTCTCTTCACACGCACGCACACACCCTCAACTCTTTGCTTCCAGCTACAAGGTGCTATCCTAATGAAGTCAGTGTAATTTTGTCAGTGACATCAATGAGGTCAGGATTTTCCTTCTTGCATTCCTTTTAAAAGGACAATACAGCCTCCAAACAGAACACTCTCAGTGTTTCCAGTGTTTCTGACTGACTAAACGTTTCTTCCTCAATCACAAATAGCAAAGCCTCATTGTATACATTATCAAAATGGGGGAGGGAAGGGGACACACACGGACAGACACCTCCACAAAAGAGAAAGAAAAAAATCACTTCCTGAGGAAACCTCATCCTTATTTTCCTTTCTTCTGTTCTCCCTAACAAACACCATAAAGGCACAATGGGATAAAAAACAAAATAACAAATAAAAGCTCTACAGCGACATCTATTCCTCATATGACTAGTTATTAACCACTCACAGAGTTGGATATATTACTTTACCATGTGAACAGTACATACTTACTTGTTTTCTGAATTCCTGGCTTCAGCTTTGGGGATTTCCATGCTTTATTTCCTATTTTGCTTTCTATCTTACCTTGCCTATCCCTATTCCCAGAAAAATTACCATGCACCTAATAAATATGTTTGTTTTCCATTATTTGTCTGAAGTCATGAATCAACAGACACTGCCTGACCAACTTGTTGACACAAATGCTTTGCAGAGTGACTTGAAAGCAAGTGTCGCTATTGTCCCTAATTTATTGTCAAACCACAATGAAAAAAAACCCTCAACTCTATTCAAAAGGCAATGATTTACACCATCTTAAGTAATATTTTCTTCTGTATGTGAAATCATTGTAATTTATAATGTCTATGCATCCAAAATATCACATTGACATGACAAATACCAAGATTTTCCCATCAAGATTAAAAACTATTACTTTTACTTGATTGCTTTTCTCATCTGGAGGTGATATTGATTATGTTATGACTTGGCTTGTTATATAGTGCCTTGAAAAATTGTTCTTATTCTTGCTTTAAGTGATTAATGCATTTTGGAGAGCTCAGCTTAGACATTATAGGAAGCAAACTGTCTTGACCTATCCTTGTATAATATGGATTAATTTAGCATTACAAACACCTTAGTATTAGGTTCCAGGACTCAACCACCCTCTGGGTGAAAAACCTTTCCCTGATATCTAACCTAAACCTCTACCAACTCAGCTTCAGGCCATTCCCTTGAGTCCTGTCACTGGTCACCAGAGGGAAGAGATCAGTGCCTGCCCCTCCTCTCCCTTCATGAGAATGTTGAGGACCACTAAGGTCTACCCTTAGTCTCCTCTTCTCCAGGCTGAACAGATCAAGTGCCCTCAGCCACTCCTCGTACAGCTTCCCCTCAAGGCCCTTCTCCATCTTCATTACCCTCCTTTGGACACTCTCTAACAGCTTAATGTCTTTCTTGTACTGTGGTGCCCCAAACTACACACAATACTCAAGGTGAGGCTGCCCCAGAGCAGAGTGGGATCATCCCCTCCCTCGCCCGGCTGGCAATGCTGTGCCTGATGCCCCCCAGGACAGGGCTGGCCCTCCTGGCTGCCAGGGCACTGCTGGCTCAGATTCAGCTTGCCATCAACCAGGACCCCCAGGGCCCTTTCCATGCCACTGCTTTCCAGCATCTCATTCCCCAGTCTGACTGTACGTTTGGGTTTGCCCCATCCCAGGTGCAGAATCCAGCACTTGCTCTTGCTCAACTCCATAGGGTTGGTGATCGCCCATCTCTCTGATTTGTACAGGTTTCTCAGGAGGGCCTCCTTGCTTTCAAGGGAGTTTACAGTTCCTCCCAATTTAGTGCTGTTGACAAACTTAGTATTTTGTGTCCTGTGTCCAAGTTATTAATGAAGATGTTGATGAGAACTTGGCCAAGGATGGAGCCCAATTATTCCCAATTTTTTCACCCATATTTATTCTCAATTATTCCACATTTCTAGACACTGGAAAAGCTTGAATTAAGGTAACAAAAAAATTATGTGGACCATGTTCCCTCAAAATTATGAGCAAGATATTTAATTATAACATAAATAAAACGGACCATTAAGAGGATAAAAAAAAATAAAATATATAAGTTTCATGTGATGGACCCCATCTGACATAGGTGTATGTGTGGCCTAGAAGTAGGTATCAAAGCTCTAAAGAGAAGAAACATTAAAGGCAGACATGTTCATCAACTTTCCTAATGCCAGTTTATACAGCTGTTTATTTAGTTCCTATGAATTTTGTTTAGTCTCTTCATTTTTCCTATGCTTTCTCCTGGAAGTTTAGGGATGCATTTGCCCTATGAGCTGACAAGGCAAAGTTTTCTGTGCACAGTGTGTTCCCTGTTGAGGACCCAACCCCACAAAAGCCAACACCTGGAACCTCTGGAAGAAGGCTCAGCTTCAACAACTGTTTATACAGAGGAGAGATTTCCATATAAAAAGGGCCTATAAAAAAGACAGATTTACAATTCCCAATTTGGAAGAGCACTGGATACCCTTGCGTATTTTAATGCCAGCACAGTTCTTTCAGGTCAGAACTTGCTGCAATATAGATGCCTACTAGCAGCAATATGTTTTATTTTCATATGAAAAGCACTCAGAGGTGGTAATTTCTTTCTTCTCCTATTTTACCGTACATTTGCAACTGTAAGCCTTCATGCTGGATGTTTCATACAAACAAGAACAAATGTATGAATGAGAAAGGATGTTTTTTCCTTCAGAGATATCGGGGTCAATCTTCACCAAAAAGCTGCTGTGAAACAGTGAATTTTCCATAACCAGATCACAGGGGTTTGAGCAACCCATGCTCTTACTGTGCCTTCTGCTGTTGAAGTATTTGACCTTGTGAGTCAGTACTATTTGACCCCAAAGTGTTCTGATTGGAGCTAGTTTATATGAGAGTAAGCTAAACATTTTTAATCCCTTCATAATAAACAGTATTTGGGACTAATTGTTACTGTTTTCCTGAGGGGATTTCATCTACTTTTTGTACAAAATGTTAGTACTTGGTATTTTGAGGAGCTTTTAAATGCGCTCCCCAGCCTACAGGGAGATTTATAGCAAAAATCTTTCTCTTCCTAATGGCACTGTCACTGCCATAGGAACATACTGTATCTGTCATTGCAAACCCCTGACACCAGATTTAACCTCCTACACAAATATGCTTTGCAACTGCAGTTTTGCCAGACAAGACATAACTATCCAGCTAGCAAGAGTAAAACATTTAGTCTCTTAATTGCTTTCTGTACAAACTGTATAATTAGAGTTTTGTTCTGTAATTTGGTAATGAAAACAAACAAAACTGTTTGTAATTCAAAGAACCCCAAACAGAATAAAATCAAAGCAGGAATGAAGGAAATACTGGGAGAGCGAGGGGGGGAGAGAGAAGAAAGGTAGTGGTTTTAATGTGTTTTTTCATTCATGCTGATATTGTCATAAACTCTCTTCAGCCTGTTCTGGAAAGGGCATGATAAGCTGCACTCATAATAATATTTTTTTTTCGGTAAGATGCAACACAAATCACTAAGTCCTCCCAATACACATAAAATTTTCCTTCTCTCCTCACTATAGCCAGTAAGAGCACTGAAAGGTGCATTGAGGACCCGAAAGCCAGAACCACCTTTTAGATGTGCTGAGGTAGGAGGGTGCTGGAAAGCATCCCTTGCTAGCTGAGGGCTTGGAGGAGTAACATGACAGAACGAAACACATTTAAAATGGTGCCTAAAAGACCCAGCCACAGAGAGAGATGATCTCCCAAGGCCTGCACTGCAGCACAGACGTACTTTAGCCTGCAAACCCCAGTCACCAGCTCCAGACAGCACTTTCAACACAGGCACTCAGCCCTGCTGCAGGGAAGGCAGTGGCAGCAGGGCTACCACTGACTGTCTTGGGAAACAGTTACATTTGCCCCCATGATGAATTATTCCCATAAACGGCCTATTTAACTACTTCCAGACTGACATGCCGTTATATTTTTTATAACTTTGGCAATTTCACTGTGAAAACAGAGATTGTATTTTGCTAGTTACACCAGTTGCCAAAGCAGCGTGTTAACGCCCTTCTCACGAGTAAAGAGAGCAAAATGGAGACATTCACTTTGCAGCAAGAAGGGAACAAACCAAATTGATCTGAAAGGTGTCCATTTTAAAAATCACCAGTGAGCAATGAACAGTTTTACTGGTATGAAACTAGAACATGTCCAAAATTGAATAAGCCCTGAACACATTTACATGGGTGAAGTGCAATCGTATGTGACTTCAAACAAACTGTGCTGGTTATGAGACAAAACTTCATACTTTATTGTTTAGGAAATATGACTTAATTTTACTTCCCAAGGACAATTGTTACCACTGAGGCCCAGGAGGGAGCAGAAGAGACAAGAGGTGTTTTTTCAATGGAAACTTTTAGGCTTTGTTTTGACTTCTTATTTTACTTGAATAATAAGAATACGATGAAAATTGCAAAACAAATTGCTTAGCTGACTTTAATATTCATTATGTGGTTCTCTGCATAGCATTTTTTGTAACTATAGTTTTAGAACTGAAAATGTAGCAAATATTATCTTTGTATAAGGCCTAATATTGGTAAAATTGAAAAGGTAGGGATTATCTCGTATGCCCATTCTCTTTTTACTTAGATCTTTTTCTCCTTAATGACTTGCTTACTCTGTATTTGCTAAGTATAAAATAATGAAAACTTAGAGTACACCATTTCCCAGAGAGTAATAAAATATCAAACAGTACCTTATTTCTCCAGTTGTCTCCCTGGTGTCAGCATTGAAGCAAGGAACAGGCTGAGGAAAACATCTACAAATTTTTTTTAAAAGAAAAAGCAAAAAATTATGGTTATTGACAGCACGCATTAAACTTAAAACTTACAGTGACAAAAAGTGAACTGGAAGTTTCCTTAACTTTTATGGAAATAAATCTGAAACAAATGGCAAAATGGAGAGTTATCTGGGTTTTGCAGCACTACTACACATTAGAGTAGAAACACCATCACTTTGGGTCCACAAGGGCAGAACATTAAATTATCCAGAATGTAGGAGAGACAAGTGTGACAAGAAGTCTTTATTTTGATTTTTTGTTAAGTTTTTGGGGGGAGGAAGAAGGGAGTGCACAGAGGAAAGGTTGTTTATAAAATCACGCAGTTTTACAAATCTCATTAATAACAACTCAAATACCTCAGTGGTGACCAATTATATTTTATCTAATAGCTATTTATACTACTTATTTTTCATCAAAAATATAATAACTAAAAACTGAAAACCAGGACAACAGCAGTATGGGAAAGAAGTAGGTTTAGGATCTGATATTGAAGTCTTAAGCTCATTCTCTGTCCAGATGGACAGCATTTTCATCACAGAAGGAGAAACTTTCCCATGTTGTAATATTTTTCCATTACTCTTATATGGAATGGTATTATCCTGAAATGGCTAAAACACTCCTACTTGTGCATGCAAGAAAATGCAGGGCCACTACTAAAGAAATCCTGTGTTTTTGTGAGGGCTGTGGGACCGAGCTATTAAAAGAGAGCTCTACCATACCTAAAATAAAATTAAAATAAATTGTAAAAATAAAAAATAAGTGAGAAAGAGTCTGGTCTATTGAAGTGAATGACAAAAATCCTATAGGATTTTGATCAAAATTTCTAATAGTGGTTTTAAATGCTCCTACAATATTATGATACCCTTACTCTAAATTTTCACTGGCCTTCTTTGAGATGTCTGGAGATGAAAGCAGACCTTACCAAGCCATATCAAGGCATTTGGCTTGATACAGAAAATGGTGGTGCAAATACTGACTTAGGCACTAATTTGCTCAGAACAATGTTCCCAAAAAAACTAATACATAAATAAAGGGAAAAGGTGCTGCCACACAACCACAGATTTAGGAAGTTATAAAACAAAAAAACCAAAAACCCTAAAGTCCATAGAGAAGAGATATTTTTCACTTTTCTCCTGTATCAGTGCTGTATGTCTCCCTTTTAAAAAAGAAGTGGAGATTCACGTCCATGAGGAAATTTGATGCAAGTTTCCAATTTGACACTGAAAAGTCGGACGCCTATTCACAAACTACCAAAATTAACGTAAAACAAGAGTAAACTACTTCTTAAGTGGAGTCAAAAGACAGGGTGACACAGCCTCATGTCCTTAGATCCTTGCTGACATCCCAGTGAGAAAGGCATGTTACAGCAAAGCGCAAGCTCAATGCAGGGGTAGCTGCTGATAAAAGCAGCACGTCAAATAAGCACAATGGTGTTTCAGTGCTTTCAGTCCTTCAATACTCAGATTCAGAGTTCTAGTCCTCAGCACTTCCACAGCAAACAGCGTTTCATGCATGAAGTTGTTTGCTGAAGGCAGTGAGAGGGTGGAAAATCTGGTCTTCTGCATCACAACCCTCTGATAGCCATTGTTCCAACTTCCAGAAACTGCAAGCTATTTATTATTAGATGTTGATAAACTAAATGTAGATGCTTACAATAATGACTTTAACCCACAACGACTTGCAGGAAAAGAGGAAGTGTGTTAATGACCTTAGAATAATGATGTTGTTACCACAAAAATACTTAATAATAGGACTACAAATCTAATAATCTTCATACTATTCACAACGGAGCTTTATTTACCAGAGACCAAGCTAGGGTTTGGTTTAGGATTTTGTTATTATGGAAAGTGATGGGACACACTCAGTCAGTACACAGGGCCAGGAGCTATATTTTCACATCATGTCCACAATAATTGCACTGCAGAATACATAATCTGAGTTTCACTGAGTTACTGAAATTAGTTTATTAAATAGGCAGTGTGAGTTTAGCACTGCAGTGTGAGCCTTTCTGTGTGACTAAACAGGGAGTTAGATAATGGTTTGCTCCTGAAAAGACATCACTTATAGTCACCCATAAAAATACTGCTGGCTTTCAGCTACACATGCCCATGCTAAAAAAAAAAAAAAAAGACATTGCTGATAATTAAAAGATTAATTTACCATATTTCAAGCATTGCTTCTGTTTGTATACAGTATGACCAAATGGGTTTATAATGATAAGCAAGAGGGTAACGTGGTGGCAGGACCATGATGGAGTAGTGATGTGTCAAACATTTCAGTTCCTTGTACTTAGAAAATAACAAACCATAGTATCTGTGGCAATCAGCAAACTTCTGGAAGGCTTCAGAGAAATGAGAAAAACATTAGAAAGTTTTTAAAACTATCTTTCTGTTTTCTCAACTAAATAGTGCATGAGTATACTAAAAATATAGATAATTTCCACCATCTTTACTTTTCACATCAGACTGAATTACCATAATGTGAACTCCTAATGTTAAATTTTGTTCTGAATCTAATCTTTCTTTTGCGGATCAGAACCTACATTAACCACGTAGACTTAAAAATTAAATGGAGTAGCTGAGCCAATCATTATTAACCAAGCTTACATTTGTTGATCTATACTGTCGCTGACTAGCTTGGGCTCCAATTCAGCAGCAACAGATCCCTTTGTCTATGGTGATGGATCAAAGGTCAGACTAACTCCAACCATGTGGAGCCTAATGATAGCTAAGGGAGACCCATGATGAATATAAAAATAGAACTAAAGATAAACGCTTTAATCACAAGTGACAAATTACATTTTTGATGTGTCAAGTTCAATATTAATTATTTTCAGCTGCTCTGTTTTTTCTTTTGTCTTAAGGAAACTGCAACAATCTGTTGACATGCCTGGAAAAGTTCAGGTGCAAAATGACCTCAGTTCAGTTTGCAGATTTACAGGAAACTATATACTATCCTTAGAGCATTTAAGTGCTATGGCCTGTGGAAATACTGTGGCCTGTTAAAAAATATAAGTCATGAGATGATATTGCTCTTTTCTGAGTTTAAGAATGAGGTAAATCTTCTACTTTTGTTCTGGACACAAAAAAAACCCCAAAACCATTAAAAGTGCTCTGCCAGCAGAGAATCAACCACTGTCTGAAGAAACAACACTTAGAATTAAACAACTTTTCAATAAATAAAAAACATTAAATGAATGATAATTTCTTTTCCAGCTATGGTGTCCCTTCACTACCAGCCTGAGTCATCCATTCCCTTAACAAAAAAGACATATTTTTTAATGTCTTTTTTGTCACTTTATAAATACATTGCCTACTCTAATGTTTTGAAAAACATCTTTTATTCATGGCAGAAAGCTAATTAGGCTGTAAAAATGAACATCTCCAGGAATCCTTCAATAAGTAGGAGGAAAATTAGTAACTGTAGTAGTTTAAAAGGCAACTGAAGAGTGAAATTTGACAGATCCTGAGCTAACAGTTTTTCTTCCTTGACCTTTAAACTCAAGTGTAAACATTTTGTGATCATTTAATAGAAGTAATGATATTTAATCTGTTGACTCCATGTGATGAACTAATAGCAAAATCAATTAGGGAAGAACACTGTAGTGTTTCAGATATTGAGTTATATGCAGAATCAGTAAAAGCTTTCCCTAACTAAATACAAACTCAAAAGATACTGTGATCACAAATTAACTCTGAAAATACTCTTAAAACACTTGTTATCTCCCTGTGATTACTAGCCTGCAACCTCCTAAATCATAAGTATCTGGGTTCACTATTTATCCTGCCTGCTGGAGACAGCAATAGTAGAAAATAGAAGCATTCACATGAAAATAAAATAAAAAAAAAAAGAAAAAAAGAAAAAAAAAAAAAAAGAAAAAATGAAAGTGGGGGAAAAAAAGAAAAAGAAAAAAGAGCAACCCTAAATTTAAGCAGAATTAGGTAAAGTAAAAGTTTTGTGGCAGAGATCTACCAGCAAAAGCAGCTGGCAGCACCATGAAAGCCACTGGGAAAGAGGCCAAGACAGAGACTCATTCTGTTGATACGTGTTCAAAATGAGATGAATTGAAGGGCCCAATGGGCAGGTCTGAAACACATCTATTTATTTTCTTCTGCTAAAAAGGTATTTCTGGAGATAAGGAAGCATTTCATAAAGAGGAAGAAAGAAGCCCAGTCAACCCAGGAGATCTATGTCACTGGGGAAAATTATTTCAATCCTTCATCTCAACCAATGGCTTCCAGCACTGGGATGCAGATGTTATCAATGAAAAAAAGGTTGGAAACAGGAGATTCGTATGAACATCTTTGAGCTATTAAGCAAAGGGACTGTGTTAAAGCTCAAACTCTGCTTTCTGGCTAAGAGCTAAACACCAAAACTGCAGATGAAGTGGCAGACAGAGAAAAGAAGGATTTCTGGCATGCCAAGGCAGATGAAAGCAGCAGCACCACAGGATCAGAAGCAGCTGAAATGTAGTCTTGCTGTCTCTCAGGGTCTGACAATCCCAGACTGCAAGATGTCCTTGCAGAAGACAGGGAGCAACCAAGAGTCTCCAATAAAGCTGCACCAAATGTCCACAAATAAAACAGTTATGTGCATGTTTCTGGGTTTATGTCTTTTGCTATTTGGTGTTTCAGGTTGGGTTTTTTTTGGGGTTGGGTTTTTGGAGAGAATCTTTGTCATGAAAGTGTTTATAAATGGAGAAAATTAGATTATTAAATACCAGGGAGTTTAGTGGTATTTATAAAAGTTTATGGCTGGGCCCTCAGCCCACTATTTATTACTTACTCTTTCAAATTAAAGTCAGATATTCCTCATTGTCAATCAAGTTCTGGCTAAACTGGTTACAGAAGTAATGGAGACATGTTAGCTGATGAAAAGACACTCATAACACTCTATTCTCTGGCTTACTACACTGATTGATTCCACTACTGACCTGAGAAAAACCTATATGTATTCACAACATGATAGGGTATACATTTTTTTTGTTCAGCTGTATTCAGAAGCAATCAAAGTAAATTATCTTTTTCTCAGTGATACTGGACTAACATTCACAAAGAGAGTGCTTGGAGTTATAAACTGGATAAAAATGACTCATCACGCTTTATTGCTTTAATGTATGCATATTTTCAGGGACTGACCTTTGGACTGACCTGTCAGAGGTATAGCCAAGCCATCATCTGCTGACAGGCCTTTACTGAGGGAGAAAAATCTTTGTAATAGCACAGAGGAATTTACTAATCTGACATCTAGTTTAGCAGATTAATCTTGGATTTTCTTTGATCATGCCTTGCAACAATGTGCAGCAAGTCAAACCAATCAACAATCGTTAATTAAAAGAACAATGAAGGGCAGAGGCTATTTAGTTATGAATGGCACCCACTGACTGAGTATTATGAGTTCTCAAATGAAAACAACGTTTCCTAAATGACATAGATCAGTACTAGATAAGCTTCAAGATAGTTGTACAATGTAAGAGGGAACCCTGAAAGAATGTTATCACAATCTAGAGAAAAAAGCAAAATGAAACTAGAAAGTTGCCTGTGGCCCTTTTGTGAACCAAAGCCCTGCACTGAGATTCATGCCTTCAGGCTTACGAACACCAGGCAAGCCCTGCGGTGGGCACTCGTGCATTGCCTGCAAACCCTAAGGTTTAAAAATTCTGATCACATAAAACAGGTAAATACAGAGCAGAGTGACCCCATTAATCTGTCTCAGCCTTTCTTAATGTCAGGTGATATAGCACTGCTCGCTTACACAATAGGAGGTTGTCTCAAATGCATAGACTCAGATGCTTAGCTGGTGTAACCTCCATTTTTTACTGAAATTAGGAGATTTATATTTCTTTACACAATAAGAAATGTGATCTTCGATGTTCTGCCGCTGAATTTTTGATTTCTTGTGTTATATAATGCAGAAAGTTGAGAACTTTGTTGAAAACTCATTACTCTTACAACAGCAGACTGAAAGTACTATCTGGCTCTACCTTTGTGTTGTAAACCAGGCCTATGTTCCTACCTGCATGCCATTATAAAGAATGACTAACCTTTAATTATTCTGGGAAATGAAGTGAATATAAAACAAAAGTGAAATGCTTAAGGGCATTTTGTTTTAATAGAAAAAGCATAAGGAAGTTACAGGCATGTACCAGCTTAAAACTTTATTACCTAAATAATTGCATAATTATACACTGGGAAAATCGTTTGATGAAAAAAAAAACCAAAACAACCAAACAGCTCTTTAATGTTTGCACAGTTTCTTGTGTTGTTCTAATATTGAATAGGATATTTATGGCCAAATTTAAGCAGGTTTCATAGCAGTTCAAAGTACTTATTATTCAAGGTTTTTCTTAAAGATCCTTGTCAACAGAGAGTGCAGAGGTGACCAGTGAATGCCTCCTGAGTGTTTAGAGCAATGAAGCAGCCTGGTAGGTGGGGGGCATTCTGGCACCGTCAAAATTGCAAAGCACAACCCCAAAGCAGTAATGAGACTAACAAAGAAGACATTTCTAATGGTCCACAGCTCCTCAGCCAGCAGAGAAAGGACTAATAGAGTCAATGGTCAAATCAAAACCAAGAACAAGGTACACATTTCAAAAATGCAGCTACTTAAAAACCTTAAAAATTAAAATAGCACAGCAGACAGTTCAGCAACCATAATTTTCAAATAAGGTTTAGCCTTTTCTAGGTAGATGTGCTACAGCTTAAACAGAAGCTCTTGGCTCCTTGTGCCAGATAGTAAGTTTGTTTCACCTTGTTAAGCAGAATATCCAGAGTATGTATCTATCCCTTCTCTTCCAAAACCTATGAGCATTTGTCTAATTTTGATGCCATTTCTAGAGCCCTTACTATGAAGTGGGTAGAATGGTGTTAGCCTACATTTGTCCACTGTTCCTACATCTGAGTATGGCTTCTAGGCATCAGGAAATACAAATAGATTTGTCTTTCAATAGAACATGAGTTGGCTTTTTTGATTTTTAATTCTTATTAAACTTGAAAACTGAGTGCCCGTTTTTTGCCTACAAATACTTTCATGTGAAGCTTAGCCAGAGTGATCTTTAATCTGGATTAAAAAAAAAGAGAGGGAAAAATCTCTGTATTTACAAAACCAAACCAAACCAATCCACAAACTGCTGTTCACTTTCACAGTACTTAAGGATGAAGTGCACAAATTTGAGTTATAAATCATAAATAACCTCTGGCTGTAATAAGAGAAATTCTATCACATCTCTACTATGAAATAATCTCTTCACATTGGACACCAGCTCATCCAAATATGGATATCTAACTTTGAGTGCTGCACCTAATCAACCTTAAAAAAGGATGAAAGATCTAGTCAAAAGACACAAAACAAGAGCTAGATCAAGTAGGGGAGACCTATCACTGGAGCTGTAAACGTACAACGTAACATCATACTCAGGCACCTTTGCCTTTTCCTTCTTCTACCCAATCCCTAAATTCCTACTTGTGTTTATTTGCAACTGGTCCAGCAGACAATAATCTCACATTTGAAAGCAAGTGAAAGCATAAATGCACATCCTTAGCTCCAGAGCAAAATATCAAACTCTGCTGCCTTGAATACCCTTTACTATTAATCTGTAAGTCTTTCAGAGTAAAAACAATGTGTCTATGCCTGGAAATCAATTTCCTAAGAAATGTTTATTTCATTTCTGTGTCAGGCTTACAGGAGTCAAGCAGTAGGCTGTGCAGTTTCCTACTTGCCTTTGAAATCACTGTCAAATATAGTCCTAAGCATAAACGGATAAAGTAGATAAATGCAGTTTAGGTGAAAGAACAGAATTGCAGATTAGGATGTATTTATGGCCATAAAACATGTTATTTCTGCTATGGAGACCATCTATAGAATAACCTATTGGCTTAAACTGTAAGATACAAGTACAGAGATGTCACATATGACTGATGTGATTGCAGTGAATTCCAATGTGTCAACCCTCAGAAAGAGTTCTCTTCTAAATTCAGCTGCAGGTCTGGCTACACCTTGCTGCATGGGAATGGGAAAGGTTTTGTGGTCTGGCAAGCTGCCATAATTTCACAAGCATTCCTCTATACCTGAAACTATAATTGACTCCTGAAAACTTAATTTCATTTTTTGTTAGAGTAGCTATAAGAGAAGAAGTAGCTATAAGCTATTTCTTAATAGGAAATTTTTCATCCATATGAAGGTGCAGGCTAATTTGATTCATGACAAGATTTAACATTAGTAAATAAAAATAAATAGTTGCATTTCAATGAATTCACAAAGGGTAAATTTTTACCTAGACTCAACACACAATTGTTACATTTTTGTCACCTGTAGAACTCTATTTCTATTTCCTTATCAACATTTTGATTAAAGTCTAATAATGCACATACACCTGAAATTCAGCAGCCACTGTTATGAAAACCATTTTCCTACTTTGGAAGCATCCTGTAAATAGTCTGTGTTTCCTTGTGGAACTAGATACTCTACATACCACATTTCTGAAACTCTGAAATTAAAATGGATTTGGAGCTCATTAGCAGTGTTTGCAAGGAAGATCCCTATAAGGGTTCTCAATCCAAGAAATAAATCTTGAAGAGGACATCTGATACGCGTATTTCAGGAAAGAGTATTCAAAGAAGCAAAACCAATAATTAAGACAGCAAAAAAATCACATTACTCTAAGTCACTTCGCAATTTCTTCAACCACTCCAGCATATTGTTAGAGATGTAGCTTCCCGTAACAGTTAGAAAAATAGTAACAGTTCTTGGAGGAGAAGTAAGGGAAGTTATTAAGATGAAATGTAATGAGAGCAATTAGAGAGTATGCCAACAAATAGATTTAGAAGTCATAAGCATATAAGAAACTAATCTATCCTAACACAACAAAGATTTTCATCAGCCTCAACTGGAGAAGTTTAAATTGCACATAGCAAAAATGCATTTGACAAATTCTCCTAGATGAGGATTTCTAGAACTTTTCTATGACACCATACTAATATAAATACCACTGCAAAACAAAAAGAAAATGTATTCTTGTATTTCTAGATACAATCTAGTCTTTTAGTAACGTAAGGGAAAACAAATGGTATTCAGTAGAACAGAAATGTTCAACACACCAGAAATAGGTATTTTGAAAAGGGAGGACAACATAAGGTACACACACACACACACACACACACACATATACACTCTCTCTCTTCTTGTCTAAAGGTATATTAGAAAAAGCTGCAGCCTTTCTGAATAGGGGAATGAAAGATTTTTCTTGATCTCTGAGGAAAGATAAGAATTCCACATTTAGGGAGGCAGGAAAGGAAAAAGAAATCTTAAAATACAGCACTGTGAATATAGGAAAAGAGTTATTTAACAAGTTGCCTGTAACACCAGAGTTCTGGCCTTGACAAACAAAGGCACCCTCCCAGTCCTGTGTCCCCAGCTGCTACAGAATATTTCTTTGCAAAAATAAAAAGCATTGTTGCAGAAACATGTGAGCCTATGAAGCTGCTAAGGGACCTGGAGAAGCTTGGTTCCAACCTTAGAATTACGTAATTCAGAACTGACTTTGAAAACACTTATCACATGATTGTGAAATCTATCACATGGATCTTATCTCTGTATACAATTACATCCTGTACAAGCCTGCAAAATCTTGCAAAAAAACCAATTTCCAACATTATCCAACAAAACAATAAATTCATTTCCAAATAATTGAAAAAGAAAAAAAATAATTAAAAAGATTTGTGTTTACGGTTATTGTCAGAGAAGCCCTTTACATCATATATGCACGTTCAATGCAAAATGAAAGATCATGAATCTCAAAGCAATTTATCATCTGACTGCTTTGCGTAAAAAATTAATTGCCTCTCCACATCAGTTTGGCCTGGCCAATTATAATGGGCAAGAAAACTCTTTCTGGCACAGTTGGGCATGTATCCCTATTGAGCTTACAAGGGAACCCCACAGCACAGTATGTTCAGGTGCCTCATTAAAAAAAAAAAACAAACCAAAAAACCAACCCAACCCAACTTCTTCCCCCAAAACAAAACTCCCCAACCAACCCAAAACCCCACAGCATTTTAAAGCAGACCTTTTAATCTCAAAATCAGCTAGCTATGAAATCAAAATTAAATAATTTCAGTCTGTGTGAAATTGTCCCAGTGAAAGAGACTGTGGAATGGATAGCAATCTGAGGTGCAATTTTCCATTGCATATGTTTTTCAAAGATAAACATCTGCTCAGGACAGTTTGCTGTTAGTAAGTGAAAATAAGAACCAGAACTAATAGAGTAACTGCCAGCAGCTTCCAGATCATTAACTATTGTTTATTTCACCTCATGTTCAGACATCAGACTCTAGTGATGGAAGATACAGTCATTAATTTGGGAGTCATTTCAAGATGTTCCCATAAACACTGAATCAGGATACTGGCAAGCTGCCTAAGAAAACTTGCTGCCAAACTCTTTTTTTTTTTTTTTGTGTAGTGATTTTTATAGTTGCCATTATTTTCTGCTTTCTAGTCCCTGCAATAGACTAACTATGGGTAGATCGACAGAGTTTGTACAAGAACTGACTTTTTATACTTTGTTCTGCAGCTACAGAAGGTTTTTGCCTTTGTTACAACAAAGCCTTTAAAAATGTTGCATCATAAAGCACCAATTATTCTGTTTCTGACCTCTCTCATGGCAGCCAAAGGGAAAAATTTGTTTTTC
Source organism: Scytalopus superciliaris (assembly GCA_013400415.1). Lineage (NCBI taxonomy): Eukaryota > Metazoa > Chordata > Aves > Passeriformes > Rhinocryptidae > Scytalopus > Scytalopus superciliaris. The sequence goes on from VXBX01000010.1 coordinate 732,062, forward strand.
CTTACTTAGCAGAAGCCTATTAAAGTGACAGGTGAGCTGTCAGAAATAATTAATCTGCAAGATTTCACAGAAAGCATGTCTGTCCTGCCTGACAATCCCATGTTTACAGAGTCTATCCTACTTCTTAAAAAAAGAATTAAAAAAAAAAAAAAGGAAAAAAAAAGGAAATCCACAATCAGCTTTCTCACTGATAATGTTTGAGCAGAAAAACAGTGAAAGTGCAATAATAGAATACAAAACTGCTGTAACATCTTCAGCATGAACTACTAATAGGTTTGTAAAGGAAATATTTGAAATATAGAGGATCCATATTCTTACATGTAGGCCAACAGTCCTGGACAAGCCCACAGTAAATGGCAGAGCTGTCACTGTTCAGGACTGAGACTCCTGAGACTCTGAATGCTTGCCAGAACTTTTAGTTTACATGGTTATTGTGTAATAGTTGAATGGTGAATGAAAGTATCAGAAAACCAAGAAATTATCCTTCATCTTACTACTGTAACGTGGATGCCACTCTTAGTGGATCCTGAAGCTACTGCAAAAGGAAAGAAAGAAAAGCAGACTAAACCAAATATTAACCACAGCTTGTAGACTCTCATGAAGAATCAAAAGATTGGACAAATTCACTGAAGTTTAAAAGTTTACACAAAAATTTTATGACACCAGTGATTATTTCAAATACTATGCATTGCTGTCAAGGAGAGCATCTTATATGAGAACTTTTTGCCTAGCCAGAAGAGAAAAAAAGTAAAACAGTACATTTTTTATTTTTCAGAATAAAGTTCCAGATTTTCCAAACTTTATCTGTGTTCCAGCTCTGACATGGCACAGATGCATTCAGGTTTGATGGGGAATGGGGATGAAGAATAATTAAAAAAAAAAAAAAAAAGGAAAGAAAGAAAAAAATACAGAGTACAGAATTCTATTGCTAAGTTAAAGAATCTTACATGATATACCAAACACTCTTAAGGAAGTCAAAACTGATGGGTTTTAATGTCAAACAATTATTTCTTTTTTCTGGCTTAGAAATACTCAAGAACAACAATCCCCTACTGTTGTTTTGATCTGGACATAACTGAATAAAATGTGGAACAGTAATACAAGACAGGTCAAGTAAACTGCTTTTATAATAGTGTCATTAACTTTAGATTTCCTTCGTAAAACCATAGTTATGCCTCACAGTCTATTTCTGGATCAATAAACAAAGAAGAAACCAAGTTTCTCATCAGATAACTGTATTTTTATTGAAAAAGTATGAATTACTAAAGAGAAACCTTTAAATACTTAAAAACGCCCTAGGTTAGGAATGTCAAGTCTTACTAATCCTACATGCCATAGCATAAACCCCAAGAACCTTACACAGTACATACTTCATACCATGAAGAACTCTGGATAGGGAGCTCAAGGAGCTAGTCGTGAGCCAGAAATAACGTTTCACCAACAATTCTTCCATTTCCCTGCAGGATGGGAATGAGCTCAAGGGCCATTTAGATCTCTCATACTGAGCAGGTCAGGATAAACACTTCCCCAGGGATTAGGGCCAGGATACCCAGAAGCTCAGCCCACAGTCTGATTCTACCGCACAGCAGGCTGGAGCTAGGGGGCACACTGTAGCTGGCCAAGAGGTATCTTCATCTCCAGAACTGTTCAAAAAGTTACCCTATTTTCCCTCCTAGTCTTCCTTTTCAAAGGAACTTCCTTTCAGGAACATAAAAGACTTTGAAGAATGGTCTTGAAGTTGTGGTCAAACTAATTAAAAGCTGTTTAACTGTGAACAAGAGTAATATACCTTGACCACATTAATGGAACCTATTCCTCTTGTTCTCCCATAATTTCCCCTGTCATTAGTTCTAAAAGGTGTTCTTTGTGTGTGCTATAAACAAGAATAATTTGCAGCTCTAACACAAGTCTGGTGTTTCATTAAGGAATGTGATTTTTTTTCCTGCTGGAATGGTTCTTACCTGCAAGGCTACCACATGTGTCAGGCTCCAGTCCAGACTCAGACTGGAGCAGAAAGGTCTGAAGGGTGCAGAGAATATGCTGTTCACCAGGGCACTTGCAGAATGGCTACCAATGAACAGAAACAGAGCAAGAACCCCAGCATGGTAGGAGCAAACTCCACATGGCAGTGATCTGAGGAGAAGCGATATTCCAGCAAAAATCCTGGTAGGATAGTGTAGTTTACTAACACTGGTCCCCAAAAGATTTAGGTATCTTGGAATGGATCCAGAGGCATTAGTTTATTAACTGCTCAGAACTTTTGCCTAAACTTTCCTACTGCTGAAACAAGTAGGAAGGCAAGGCCTTGTAGGCATCAAAATACAGACATCACATTCTTGTATGATCTTATCTACAGAAATCGATGTAGCTTAAGCATGGCAGGCTAACAGACTACAGAAATTAAGAGGAAAATTTTGTCTGCAAACCTTTTCTGACTAATTTACTACTACCACACGTCCGGTTTTCCAAGGTGTTAGTGTAGATCATAGAGTGTGAAAATACACACGTCTTTGTAAAACTTCCAAAAATTCAGTGAAGTTCTTGTTTTATCAGTAAGGGGTAAAGGGAAATCAATGTCATGCAGGTGAAAACAATGTGAATGTTTAATCTGAAATACAGAAAGGAGTAAAATGTAGATTTATCTCTTCTTCTGTATATTACAAAGAATCTCCTTCAAGGGCTCTCCAGCAGACAGTATACAAGACACATGTAGCAATAGAAATACAACAATCACAACACTACTAGTCCAGTAGATCTGTCTGATCATGTCTGGAAACAACTTTTGGTTGGCAGGATGACTTTTTAATGCAATATGAAGTTATTATTATTATTATGTTGGAATGAGTTATACAAATAACTGGTTAGAAAATCTACTATTAGCACCTTTGCTTTCTTAAGTGTATTATCATGTTGTTTTTAAGAATCTTGCATCATAGGACATAAACATATTACACCTCCCAAGGACTTCATGTCTGCAGCTGTAGTATGTATGATGTATGAAACCTTTCTGAAATATGAAGACTTTCTGAGGAATACAAATAATGAGCACACTCTTTTTCAATCACTATTCTTAGAACTATGGGAGATAAATGGTTTCAACGAAGTTCCCCAAACCAGCTTCTAGCATTAATTACTGGCCTCTGAGGAATGCACCGAAATTTATGTGCCACAAATATTTATCTTTATAGAAGATCCTAATTGGTATCAATCTAAATGTTTGCCACAGAATTACTACAAGAAAAGGACAAGCAGGCCACAGTACTAATACTGTTTAAAAATAAAGCAGCTTTGCACAGACAGAATTTGCAAGAATACAAAGCAGGCGACATAAAGCTTAATCATACAGTCACACATCTTTGCCAAGCATCCAGAATTCCAGCAATTTTTGTAGAAAAATATTTTGAAGTTACCTGGGTTTAGTTTTACTTTTGAAGGTATTTTGGGTTTTATTTTTCATTTGAATTTGATGTCTAAAATGAAATCAAGACCTCAAAGTAGTCTTTGCATTTGCATGAAATTGAGCATATCACAGACACAAGACTTTACACAGAAGACCTTTGACCCATTTTGCTGGATTATACCCACAGCAAATTTCAGAGTGGAAAAAAGTGATTTTGATNGAATGCCAGCAATTAATTCCTTGAATTTTAATAGTATTAATAGAATGAAAGAGAAAAAGGAAAAAAAAAAAAAAAAAAAATTTGTTGCACAAGACTACAATAATAATGTAAGCTTTTTTTCTCTATTAGTAAACCTTTATTCATGTTTAATTAATAAAAGCTTAATTATTTTGTGTTTACACAAAATTATTTTGTATTTAGACCTTATGTATATATAAATGCACACATATATACACACACCACCACATTTTATGTATCTTGATATAGTTAAGTATGAGTATTGTTTGAATATAATGCATACACAAAAGCAGAGACAACACTTCAGGATATTATGATCTGTTTTTCATTGTATTGGAAACACAGCAGGTTTTGGNTGCAAGAATACAAAGCAGGCGACATAAAGCTTAATCATACAGTCACACATCTTTGCCAAGCATCCAGAATTCCAGCAATTTTTGTAGAAAAATATTTTGAAGTTACCTGGGTTTAGTTTTACTTTTGAAGGTATTTTGGGTTTTATTTTTCATTTGAATTTGATGTCTAAAATGAAATCAAGACCTCAAAGTAGTCTTTGCATTTGCATGAAATTGAGCATATCACAGACACAAGACTTTACACAGAAGACCTTTGACCCATTTTGCTGGATTATACCCACAGCAAATTTCAGAGTGGAAAAAAGTGATTTTGATGAGAGAAATTGCTTGGGACCAAAAAAAAAAAAAAAAAGTTGCA
>VXBX01000010.1:736426-794466 GCA_013400415.1 Scytalopus superciliaris
AAAAAAAAAAAAGTGTTGCACAAGACTACAATAATAATGTAAGCTTTTTTTCTCTATTAGTAAACCTTTATTCATGTTTAATTAATAAAAGCTTAATTATTTTGTGTTTACACAAAATTATTTTGTATTTAGACCTTATTTATATATAAATGCATACATATATACACACACCACCACATTTTATGTATCTTGATATAGTTAAGTATATTGTTTGAATATAATGCATACACAAAAGCAGAGACAACACTTCAGGATATTATGATCTGTTTTTCATTGTATTGGAAACACAGCAGGTTTTGGGGTTTTTTTCTCTCTAGTATTCTGGGATTTTTCTTTTGCCACAGCTACACTTTTGGATGTGAATGTGCTTTGTATTTCCGCAATCAGATCAGAGTTGAAGGTTTGAAAATCTCCCTGAGTTTCCTAATTACAGATATTTTAATGAGGTCTTTTGGGGGTGTAACTTTCAATTGTGTTTCCCATTGAGGAATTGGAATTCCTTCTTAATCTCTTCACAAACCATTACTGTTGTATATACAACTAAATCCATGTTGCATCATCTGATTTCAGTAGCTGAAGTCACTGGACATACCTTTTTTTCCCCCCTTTCTGTTCCAGTGCATGTCAGAAAGCAGAAAACCAGTTTCCTTCTAACAATAACCAATTCAACTATGCAACCCATCTTTTTTAATGTCTTTTTATTTTTCTTTATTTTTTTTTCCCCACCAGAAAACTCTGTCCAGACTAATTTTCTCCATTCAAGGTGAAGTTTAGAAGCCAAGAAATAATCTGTTCCATTGAAAACTGTCCTTGAACTTTTTGTAACTGAACTTCAGGACTAAAATAGGAAAAAAATTCCAAAATGAAGAAAGAACTTTTTTAAATAGTCAAACAAAACAACAACTCCTTCTACACATTGCCTGAATTGTCCAATTCTCAGGAGAAAAATATAAGCTAAACAGAGAAGTGCAATTTCTAAAGAGTTCCAAAAAATTATCTGGAACACTGCCATTACAATAATCAAAAGAAAAAAATTACTCAACTAAATATATTTTACAATATAGCTAATGGCAAATACGGCAAAAATAGTGGAAGTGTCAATATTGCTAAATCAGAAACACCCTGCACAGTACCATGACAGGATTTTAACATATTTATTAGAAGAGAATTTTTAGGTTAACCTAAAAATCCTTAGAGGCAGCATTATCCCCTAAAGGTTTTACATGATTCTCTTCTCATTCTTACAGTTTTTCATTAGCCTATAAGAGAGTTACCAAAGCAATAAATCCCTAAAGAAAATCAGAGTAGAAAAATAAGAAATCAGGTAGCAATGGAATCCAGTGATCAGACTACAGAAAATGAGAAGAATTTGGAGAAATCATTCAATTCCAACAACATCAGCCACTGTTGAATTGCAGCACATTTACCTGAAGCATCTACCTCTAGTGGCATTGCTCCTCAACACAATATACTCAGAATTTGTTGTCGATTTTGGATTTCATACAGAGGTATTTGGTTTAGTGTATGAACTTCAGTTTCCAGATTGTTTTCAGAAACCTTCAGTGAGTGTGGAAAGAATTCAACAAGCTCTCCCCATGGGCTCTGTTTAAGCTCAGTCAACTATGAGAGAAGATAAGTATTTCCTCAAAAAGAGTTTGACAATTGTCATTTGACACCTTATCAGTTACATTTAAATATTTACTTTCCTTTGGTAAGACAACTGCTCTGAACAGTGTTAGGTGATCATTAAACAAGGAGAAATTTGTGAGAAAAGGGAGATACTCTCAGAAGAGATATTTCTGTAATAATTTTAAATATCTATTCATAAATTACTATTTTTTTCCATTCAAGGCAAAGATACACCAATAGAAACACAAATAAATTGAACTGCCCCATCAGGAATTCTAGTTTCAAAAGATTCTATGTATGAAAAACACTCAGAAGGACCTGTCTCCAAGTCAGCTTGCTTCGTGGTACTTCGGCGTCAGGTCAAAAGAAGTGTCATCTTATATCTCTTTTTCTAGCAATACACATTTCCTGACACGGTGACAATACTGTGACCTAAGTGAAAGCTCTCTGGATCCTACATTCAAGTCCTTGGATCATGTCAGAGAAAAAGCCAGTAAGTCTTAAGTGCATCAAGAACAGAACTGTTCCATTCCTATTTTGACCCTGTGAATGGACAGAATGGCTATAGACTTCAAGAAATGTGCCTTATTTTTCAATTCAAATAAAATCCTATTTCTATATTTACTGACATGAATGCAAAGAATAAATATGAATATTCATTGATTTTTGACAGTCTGACCTTGAAGAAATTTTGAAACAGATTCAGTAAAATGGGTGAAGTAATCCTAAATCATCAACATAAAAGTCTGTTCTTATAGTTTTAAAACTTCAGAATTTCAAACATAGCCTATGAAAAACAAACCCTCAAAATATTTCCTAGCAAACAGTTTCACAGTATATATAAACCCACAGAAAAGACCAAGGACTTTCCAGAACTAAGATGTGAAATGCATTTCAATTTAATTGCAGTTTTACAAAAGATATTTTATGTAGACTTGTGCTGTTAAATTATGACAGAAAAAGTGTGAAATCATGCACTTTTTTTTGGCCAGGACTTTTGAGCATCAAATTCAACTTGAGGACAAAAGTATATTTCAAATTGGTTTCTCAGGAGCCAATTTAAAAAAAGAAAGGGAAAGTGAAGAAGAGAGAAGAGGAAAAGGAAAGGGAAAAGGAAAGGGGGAAGGGGAAAGAAGGTGAAGGGAAGAAAAAGAGAAAAGTCCACAATTTTTGTAGCTGCTTTCATCAAACCAGGAATAACACTAACAATCAGGTGCAGTATCTAAGGGCCAACCACTCTCAGGTTATGTGGTGTTACAGCAACACACACACACACACACACACACACACACACACAGAGGTGACTGCTTTTAGTAAATTTTGCTTAAAGTTTTATCCATCAAACATTTTCAGATTTTATGAAAACTGTCTCTATGGTAGCAGCAGACATTAGGACAATCTTTGTTCCTTTGTGTGAAGTCACCGTAAGAGTCAGCAATTCAGTGCTCATATGAAATGCATTCAGATCCATTATGTGTGTCCTCATCATCACAGTTCTTTAAGCATATGAAACTGTGACAGCACCTGCTCTTAACACATTGGCATGACAAAGGCTATTTTGACTGAAAACATATAGAAATATGGACAAATCTGAAAGCAGGGGGTTGTGAGTTCTATGCCTCTACGGGCCATTCACTTAAGAGTGGGACTCAATCCTTGTGGGTGCCTTCCAATTCTGAATATTCCGTGATTCTATGTAACTTTGAGGAAAAGCAGTGTCACTGTAGGAACAGTGACACACAGCATGAACTATTACATAAATTTACCAGCAATCTTTACTCCTTTCTAGATGAAAGAAAGTTTTCTCCATGAAACTGTAACTACTACTATCTCAGTCTGAGACAAAAAACTGTCACACACCTCAGTCAACACAAGCAGGAATGAAACTGGGCAGCTCCAGACCTCAAAAAAAGAATTTTTTTTTATGTGCAGACTATGCCAAGCCAAGATTTCTCCCCAGAGGAAAGGAACTCTAATATACATTCCTCACTACAGTACTACAATATGGTTTTGAAATTAAGAATAAAAAATGTAATTCTATCAGGCTAAGACATAGCCAAGGTATTAATACTAGAGAGAGTAACTGCATACCAGCACAGCATTCTGCCCCAAAATGGGCTTCAGTGCAGGGCTCTGTCTACTGTGGCAGAGATAGAACTGACTTGGCACCACTTGAGAAATAAATTAATTCTCTTTGGAAGAAAAGTTATCACAAATATCAAAAACTCATGATCACTAGAGTTGAAAAAAAAAAGTCTCTTCTGTTACCTGAAGCAAGGTCGAGACTGCTGTGGAAAAGTTCTGGCTAAGACTGTAATATAAAATTGCAAAAACATCTCATCTGTCACACTGGTTTGTTCATGTTTGTTTATACTATAATTTGGCAGAGTTGACCTTGTCATGTAAGTACTTCTAGCATTTCCTCCAGAGTGGGGAGCAGAATAACAGCTTTGTAATTATGGTAGCAACTTAGGTGAGTTCTCGGCTCTTGTGTGAGTAACGATAGAGTTTTCCTCTCCCTGGTGCTTTGAATCTGGCACGTCATTAGAAAGCAACAGTAACTTCCTTCACACACCTAGGTTTTGTATTACTTTTCTGTTAAACCTTTCCTGCCTCAACAGCACCTAATCTTGCTGTTCAGTTCTGTGTTTATCTGCAAATATTAAATATTCCTCTTTAACTCTTTTGAAAACATAATATTATCCAACATTCCTCTGCATTCCATTGCTTCTTCAAAAGGTGAGGAGCAAAGTCCTAGCACCTCAGATCTGTTTTTGCCAGTAGTATTCTCTTCCTTTCTCCTCAGTTATCAAGGCGATCAGTTTTGGTTTTCACCATTCAAGCCACATACCTTGACCATATTTCTTTTTCTAAAATCTTTTATAGGAAATGTGGTGAAATATACACAAGGATTTCCAAGCAAGATTTTGTCCTCTGCAAGATATTCTGAGTGGAAAGGATGATTAACTATACTCTCATACAGATATTCTATTGTCTTTTTTTCCCAGAAGTTGTGGTTTTCTTAAAAAATAATAAGAATAATGATTCTCTGGAATTCTTTTTAAAAGACATATTGGAAATCTCAAACCAGTTCTTGACATTTTGAAATATGATTGTAGTTTTTATCTTGCCTAAGTTCCTAATTTGGTTCCTTAAAACGTTATATAACAGCATATTGAGCAAGATTTTCCTCAATCAGCTAAACAAAAATGCAGCTTGTTTAATATATGATTAAGAATGGCTGCATCTCCCCTCCCTAAAGACCAAAATTAACTAATACACATATGACTTCATCACTTTGTCTTCTCTTGATGCCACCTGGATAATATAAAGAGACTCCAGCAACAACATTACATCTCTAGACTGGGACCAAACTGTTGCCACCCCATTACTCTCACACATGCACTCACTATCAGGCCTTGGGCACGAAGGACTGAACTTTGGGAAAATGCAATACCCAGGACTTCATTAAGACTTGTCTCTTCAATTCAAGGGAGCCTCCCCACCCACCTAGATACCAGGAATATTTCTGAAGCTCAGTACCAAGACAGTCTTAGGTCAGCTCAGATGGAGGGAGCTGAGCTGACTGTACAGGCTGGTCACAAACCAGGCAGAAAGTCAGGAAATCAGATCACCTACACTCTTCCATACAATTTGATGAAATAAAACAATTTGGAGTTGGCATGGACAAAATGTGTGCTAGGAGGCTGTTAGTTCTTTTCCTATTCTCTTGGGCAGTCAAAAAGAAGCCAGTGAAATCAGTTATCCCAAGCCTAGCTAACGATTTGAGGTCTACCACCCAAATAGAATTTTAGGACTGCTTAAGGCTGGTCCCTAAAAGTGACTGTGAGATGCTCTAAAAGCAAGAGAGCATGGCTGTAGAGAGTTGGAAGCTATAAAGTCAGGGGTGGCTGATTTTAAATATGATAATATTTGAGGATGCAGTGGAGGTGATGTTTCCTGTAGCAACTGTATGTTGCAGTGCTTCTTTCTGCAGCAGAATATATCTTTTATTGACTGAAAAAGGAAATAAGAAAAATTGTGTTCTGACTTGTTCACCTAATACCAGAGGCATGGAGTGGACCGCAGAAATGCGTCCTTTCAGGTGTATTATGGTACTTGAGACTCCCTCATGAGCCCTCCCTCATGACAAAGTAACTAGGAAAATCCTACTTTTAACTGTGGAAATTTCACTAAAAGCGTGTAAGCAAAATTTATGAAAATAATGACCTGGATGCAACAGATTTAGTATCTTATTTCTCTTAGCTGGACCATCAGAACTTTAATTCTTAATAAGCAATTTATAAGGGCCTAAGGTGGATTACTGTAATATGAGACAGACCAACTCATAATTAAAACACTATTGTCCAGGGAGGAAAAAAAAATTACAATTGTGCCTCGTGACAGATTTCAAATAAACACATTTTTGAACTGTTCCCAGGTCTTCTACTTGGGATGTTTTATCTCTTCCTGAGGGTTCAAGACTACTGATGTATTTTACATTGTTTATACTAGGCTAAAAACCAAGGCTACTTTAGTTTGCATACTTCAAAGTCACGGTTTTAATTTACTCAAATTGGCTTTGGCAGACAAAAAAGAGGACTTGGGTAAACAGTACACACACCCCCCTCTTCGCTACTCACTAAAAAATAAAAAGGTAGTAGTCCACTATTGCTTTCCTTTATTCTTACATTTCCAATGAGCTGAGCTCATATCTGCCATTGGAGAAACACAGCTGAGATGCGTACAACATACTTAAATTTAACACATTCCCATGGCAGTAATGAACAAAGCAGTCCTTCCCTTCAGGAAAATCCTGGACTTCCATTCCCCAGGTCCCTGAGCAGTATAGAATTTAAAAGAAAAACAGGAAACACATGTGGAAACCAGATATAACTGACCAAACCTAGCTATTAAACTAGCCCAAGCCAGTAGCTTTTAAATGAATAATCACATCTATCTATATTATGCCTGGCTGACTCTTCCCTCACCCACCAGCTATTCACACTGAAACATTCAGGCTAGGTATATTTAAGATCTTAAATATGCAGAAGAAAGAAACAGGAGCTAATGAAGTATTTGCATACATCTTGCACTAGGAGAGTTTATAGTTTTTCCATGCATTTTTGAAAAAAGGAATTAATATAACCTGCACAATGTTAAAAAAAATCCCTAAACTTTTGATCAGTAAGAGCATGTGCACAAAAACAGCTGCTTCATTAAGTATACACATATATGCATATAGGTGTATAATTTCAGGTAGGTATGTTCCTCTTCAGGAGTTAATCAAAGTAATAGGGCAATATTCTTTTTTCAGTGATGGAAAAATTAGTTGTAGCCATAATGATTAGTGTTGTGGGTTTTTTCCCAATCTACCTTATTCTACCATGGCCTCTAATTTTTGAAAAACTCTAAAATAATCTATGTAATCTTGGGTTTCTATGTCTCAAATAGCACCTTACAAATCAAGATGGGACATTTTTCTTGTCCTCCAAGTGGTACAGATACTAGTTGTCACATGATGTTGGAAAGAAAAGATTTTGTAAATATAAAAACAAAGTATGTAAATGCTGATAACACAAGTCAGACTGTGCATGCGAGCTGAGCTCATTTTCACATAAATATTGCTTTCCCATGTGTACTTAATGAAATGTCAGGAAAAGTATTCAGGCTTTTTAATAGTGCCATCTATAAAACACAGTGGGACTCTCAACAAAACTGTTCTTTCCCCAGAGTTCTGCTGCCAAGATTTTCAATACACAGTGATCTTGCAACCTTATGCCTGTGACAAGAAACCCACAGCATCCTTAGGTTCAGACCCAGCCTTTTGGGTCTGGATGCTCAGAAAACTTAACTCCTCTCAGAAGAAATGAGTTCAATAAATAGTTCTAAACAAACAAAATTTTAATAAAGGGGGACAAGAATGAGAAATATTTATAATAGCCTCCAATAGGCAAACAACTCTTCTTTTCTCAAAGTACAAAAATAATAGTTAAAGCAATTGTCTTTATAGAGTAGAGTAACCTCTTCAGCAGCTGGAGCCTCTCTACTTTTTGCAGTCACTTCTCAATGAGAGGATTTGGAAGACCCTGTGGGCATTGAATTGCAAAGCTCAGCTCAATTTATGTTACTTTGCTATCTGCTACCCACTTTCCCCCTATTTACTCTACAGTAATTTCAGTTTTTCTGCATCAATATGGTGGCAAAAAAGTTCTTGTTATATTTCCTAAATACATTTTCCTCTTTCACATTCCAGCATTTCTTCATCTTACAGCTTCACGATATGGCAGTAGAAAAAGCCAGTAACTCAGTCAAGGCACACTGGGCGCAGCTGTCTCTAATTTCCCCCACAAAAGGTACTGGAGGACAGAAGTGTCCTAAAATGTTGAACAACATGTATGTCTGACCTCTGACTCACTCCATTCAGTTGTCTTAACTTCCCAAGAGAAGCTGAAAATACACATTTGTCCTCCAAGTCTCCATCTCTCTGTGTCTCTCCAGGATGGGTTCATTGCTTTTTGTAATTCACTTGTACATGTTTTTGGAGTCTTACTGAAATTAACAGAGCTCTGAGGATGTGCAGGTGTGTACCGGCATGGAGCTTGGTACCTGCTATCTAAAGCAAGTAATATAATCCACAAAACCAGATACAACCTCAATTTCTTTTTCTGCAGTGCTGGTTATTCCTCATTGACTCTTTGCAGCATCCTTCTTGAGACTTAGAATTAAAGTCTTAGGAAACAGGTCTGTCACAGAATTTCCCACAGCACAAAGACCTGCTATCACTGGAAGCAGATTGTGTGGCACTGCTTTATCACAGTGAGGATGAGCCCGTGGTTAACAATAAGCCCTAAGAAAGCAGGCCCTAAGCAGGAGGAAAATGAAGCATGGATTTTGACAAGAGCTGCACAAACTTTAAATTACATTCTGCCTAAGCATATGGGTTTGGAGTGAAGGAAGGGTTAAACACTTAATTTGATAGGCTTTGTACCAAGTAGGAAATTGGTGGTACTCCCTGAATGTAGAGAAAACAGCTAAATGAGTGGTGAAATGTTGCTTTACCTTGGATACAAGAATCTATGTAGAGAAACAAACAAAACAACAGAACAGTCGCATGGACTGCTTGGTCTAGTCAAGAAGCGGCAGGAGAACAGCAAATGCTTCAAGTATCTTGAGTAAAGTTATATTATAAGACAGGTTTGCTGGGCCTGACTCTGCCTGTATGCAACTTCTGTTAAAAATGCATAAAACATCAAGTTTCCTCCAAGACTGTGCATCCCACAGACCAGCATATAACAACCCTTTTTCCTGTGGTCCAGTTGAATTATTTTTGCCTGGAAAACCTTTAGTCCTGCTTTCATCACATGGACAGATGGGCACCACCACCATGAATCTCGATTAATCATTTGGCTCATTGCTCTGTGTTATTATTTACTTCTCTTTTTCACACCTATAGAAGAAACACAAGAAGTACCATGTGTAGGAAGGATAGAAATGGGCAAGAATTTTCTTTGCTCACCCAGTCAGAAAAAAAATTTCTTGTAAACTTAAGTCCCTTGGACTGTCTATGCAGTATGACCATGAGACATGAGTCTTGCTCTTTAATTTTATGACAAAAAAAAAAAAAAAGGTCAAATAAAAACAAACGGGAAAAGTGTACTTTGTTGTCCTGGCTCATTGCCTTAGTGGTTTAGTTGCTAAGAACAATGAAATGTTAAAAGGGCATTTATACAACAGAGATCCTTAAAACTGGTTCTGCTTTTATCTTATTCACTGAAATAGAAGATTTAATCTACTTGCTAGAAGTAATCTCTTCACATACACTTTTTGAGATCTACCATAGTGACCCACTTATTTTTGGCATTATATATACAGACATACACTGCATTACAGATGCCTTATTCTCCTCACATGTGCAGAAATATGGTCTAAATGTGGTCTAAAGCAGCTGAAATAGGCACCTTTCCATTTAAAGAGGCTCCGTTAAAAGAAATGAAGGAAAAGAAAAAAAAAGGAAAGAAGAAAAATAAGAAACATTGTGGCATTGTGAGCTTTGACTTAATGTGAACTTTCCTATATTCCAGTCATGAGATTTAACCAAGAACAGCCTTGGGGATATTTTGATGGGAAAAGCAAAGTGTGGTGATTGCGTTGGGAATATATTAGCTGGAACGCTGTCTCAGCAGCTGGCAGGCAGCCTTTTGAAAACAACGTTATTCCAAGAACTATATAAATAAACAGAGGCCTTGGGAATTTTTATCCATCCAAAAAAAATCTCTTTGCCAAGCCAACCATTACCCAAACTTTCTCTATATGTGTGCCTCACATGGAGGGTACTTTATACACAGTAAGAGGTGACTAATTACACCTGCCAAAAGCTTTAAGCATGGGCTAATTTGCAAGGGGGATGAAGAAGACAACGGTATGGAGAAAATGCTTTTCCAGAGACCTAACCTAAAGTAATTATTCAGCTAATTATTAGTGGACTTTCTCTTTGTTACTACTGCTGATCATCAAGGATTATATTCTGCATCGTGTTCACACGTCCTCGGGTGATAATTCTTGCTACTGAGTAATCCTCCTATAACAATGCCCTGAATAATAATGTATTACACTGCAGCTCAGAGAAGTCCCCAGAACCTGAAAAATCTTGCATTTTCAGCAAATGCTGGATCAGACCAACAATCTCAGTTGACTGGAGTAGAAAGACACCAAGAGAGCTGCCTTGTCTCCCTCTAGATTATGAAAATCTTCTTAGTCCTTTCTGAGGCTTCCTGCTCAGTGTGGAGTTGCCTATCTTTCCCAGGTCCACCCAAAAGAATTTGAAATGCATTTAGTTGCACTAATTGTTATTCCTAGCAAGATTTAAAATCAGTGTCAATATGGACTTCCATCGATCACAAGGTCAACCAGAGAAAGCAGTACAATTACCATTAACTATACAGAAATAGGCCAACAGCTCTCCAGGGGATTTAGCACTGCTTTGCAAATATCCAATCCTTTTCATTCTTGTGGCCCAAAAGAGAAAGGTTTAAATATTGAGCAACAACAGGTAAGAGAAGTTACAAACAAAAATAGAGCCACAGTGACAACAGCACAAGGAAAGCATTTCAAGAGTATTTTCCTTGACAATAAATACTATCTTTTTCTTTTTAAGAGTCCTTATTTTAAGTCCAGATTTTTTGTCCTGCTTCAGTTCTCTTTTGTTGGTAGCTGAACTTTTTAGACATGATGTAAGTCTGCTGAGACTCACATTTGTCAGTTTTATTGTTGAAATTATTTAACCATAAGGAACAATGCAGAGGGCTTGTGATGATCGTATATTCTTGTGAAACATAAATTAACACTTCTTACAGCTATTGACACAAACGTACAAATAATCAGCACATTCTTTTAACCATGTGCTCCGTTAATCAACGCCATCATGACGTAATTTATTAGATGTTGGAATCTACAGGCTCTTCTATTTCAGAGCTTGTAGGTACTTTATGAAGATTAATTAACTTTTATAAAGCCCATGGGAAATTTACTCCTGCTGTACAGATGTGGAAAGAGACACGGAGAAGTTAAGTGATTCGCACAAATTCACACAGGAAAAATGAGTCAGTTTGAGAAAAAGAACTTGTGCCTCTTCCTTCCCTCTTCACTTTAATTGATTGTCGAGTAATAGCGATGAAAGCCATATAAAAACACCATAGGGCAGCAAGAATGGAAAATAAGAGAAAAATGTGTCCACAAAATATATTTTAATAAAACTATGGAAAAATGTAATCTGACCTAAGAAACAATTCTTTCAGTAATTCATAACGATTTATGGAAGTTCAATGGATGATAAAACTCCCAGGGTTTGTGCACATGGAAATAATAAGTGTATCACACAAAGCAGTTCAACATTCAAAATATTTCTCATACCACAAAAACATCACTTGCAAATCTTCATAGAATTAATCATAAACATCAGGTGTAATTTAATTATGCTCAGACTGAGCATAAGCAGATGAATTTTTATCCATTTCAATATATTATGTGCTTTTATTATAGTTATATTGGTTGGACTAGAAAATTGCTATTCATAAGTCTAGAATCTCCAGGGGCTTGAGAAAAACGGTTTGTTTAGGCTGGTGCAGGTGCTGTGATTCAGCACAGTAACACACAGGCTGCTCAAAGGCTCTATACCAAAGAATCCATGGCTTCCTTCCCAGTGACTCAAGCCGGATTTAAGAAGCCATAAAAAATGAATAGAGCAATAAATCTCCACCTATTTTTAAAAATTATTTACCAGGAATTTCTCTTGTGATGAAACACTCTGGTATCCAAAAATGATACTGACACCTTCAGGTTTATATGAACAGGCTAAAGTTCCACAGCCCAGTGTTACATAACCCTAGAAATTAGGGCAGAAAGTGGAGGGGGCAGGGGGGAGGGGGAAAGAAGAATATCCATAGGCCAACACAGGACTAACCAAAGTACACAAGTATCACCAGGCACTGTGAATAAACACAGTGATAAACTGACAAGTAACTATTTTCTCCATACTGTTTCTTAGAAACCAATTCAGAATTTTGAAATTACTTCCAATTTAAAAAAAAAAAATCATTAATTTCAAATACAAAAGTTTCCACAAAAATACATGCATCTCTGAGGGCAGCAGTACCAGGTTCAGAAGTTCATTTTCACAGTGATTTCACATTATATTCTGAGGTGGAAGGGACTCACAAGGATCACCTAGTCCAACTCTTAAGTGAATGGCCCATTAGGGGATCAAACCCACAACCCTAGTGCAGGGCTTTCTAAATCTACTTAAACAAAAAAACTTCTCAAGAAGTCACGAGTTCACTCTGGTATCATCATTTGCTTCCTAAGCATTTCAAATCTGCAAATATACACCAATTCAATGATATTGCTGACAGGATGGATGATGTTCCAAGACTCCTGTCTGCAGAACTGGAACATCAGCAGTTATTTCCATAAATACTACAGTCCAACAGAATATTTGTTGCTTTTTTCCCCGCCCTCCTTTCAAAACCTGATTTCCTTTTATGAAAAGGTAAGCCCACTTGTTGATCAAGGGAAGCTGGTTGATGTAATCTTTTTGGATTTCAGTAAAGCTTTCAATACTATCTCTCCCAGGATCCTTCTGGACAAAATGTCCACCACACAGCACGATAAACACATCATGTGGTGGGTGAGCAACTGGCTCATGGGTGGGGCACAGAGGGTAATAGTGAATGGTGGGAAATCAGACAGGTGACCTGTCACCAGTGGGGTTCCATAGGGATCCATCTTAGGCTCTGTACTCTTCAACATCTTCATAAATCACTTGGATGCAGGACTGGAAGGGATACCAAGCAAGTTTGCAGACGACACAAAACTGAAAAGAGCTGTTGACTCCCTCCAAGGCAGGGAGGCCCTGCAGAAAGATCTTGATAAATTATAGGACTGGGAGATCACCAACTGTATAAGTTCAATAAGGGCAAGTGGTGGGTTCTGCACCTGGGATAGGGCAACCCCAGATGTACATCCAGACTGGGGAATGTGATGCTGGAAAGCAGCGCCTGGCAGGGAGGAACCTGGGAGTCCTGGTTGATGGCAAGCTGAATATGAGTCAGCAGTGCCCTGGCAGCCAGGAGGGCCAACCGTGTCCTGGGGGGCATCAGGCAAAGCGTCGCCTCACCTTGGATATTGTGTGCAGTTTGGGGCACCTCAATATAAGAAAGATATTAAGGTGTTCGAGAGTGACCAAAGGAGGGCAATGAAGATGGTGAAGGGCCTTGAGGGGAAGGTGTATGAGGAGCAGTTGAGGGCACTTGGTCTGTTCAGCCTGGAGAGAAGGAAACTGAGGGGAGACCTCACTGCTGTTACAACTTCCTTGTGAGGGGAAGAGGAGGGACAGGAACTGATCTCTTCTCCGTGGTGACCAGTGATAGAGCCTGGAAGTTGTTTCAGTGCAGGTTTAGGTCAAATACTAGAAACAGGTTCTTCACTCAGAGGGTGGTTGTGTGCTGGTTCCCCAGAAAACTGGTCACAGCACCAAGCCTGACAGAGTTCAAGAAGCATTTGGATGATACTCTTAGGCACATGGTGTGACTCTCTTGGATTGTTCTGTGCAGGGCCAAGAGTTGGACTCATTGATCTTTGTGGGTCCCTTCCAACTTGGCATATTCTGTGATTCTGTGAAAAATGGAGAACAGAGAGGTGAGTGACTCATACGCAAAAGGCTCAGAAGCAGCATTCCACAAGCACTCCCTGCACCATGTTTTCTCAAGCAGAAGGAACCCCCGCTTTCTGGAACAGATTCCATTCTCCCAGTCCTGACAATGACGTGGGATGTTATAGAATAACCTCTGTATCTTAGCCATGTCCCTTCCAGGCTACTGCAAAAATTAACCCTGTCATAAGCCAGAACCAAGACACCTTGCCACAAGACAAGACATTGCCCTACATTGTCCACATCTTTTTCTGGATTCAATGGTCCCTGAAGATAGCACAGATCCTTACAGGAAGAAGGGGAGCAGCATGAGGAAAGCAGGAAAAAACTATGTCTCCTCTCCAGTATCAAAATTAATTTAATCAATGACAGCACAGAAAAAATTCATTTTATGGAAACCTATCACTCCATAACTTTCCCTGAAGAAATGGATCACAAAAGGACAGTGTTGTTGTCATTAGGGCACTTTTACTGAAGTCCTTTAGATATTTTCCTATAGCACTACTTGAAGATCACTTGTGTGGTGAAATTTCTATGAAGAAATTAACACAATGGATAAATAGTCTTGTCGTTATGGACATTTTAAAGCAAGTCACTGACAGGTAGACCAACCAAAAAGTTCACTGTTAAAATAGCACACACGAAATCAGCAAAAGCAATATCCCTCAGCAAATGTCTAGAAATCTTTCTCAGGTGTTTCTTTATCTACAATTGAAGACTACAGCAAAAACTCACAAATCTTTTTTCCCCTCATGTTTGTAAGCCTTTTGGCAGGTAAGAACCACAGAAGATAAATCCATATGTCTGCCAGATTCCTTGGCAGACACAAACAGTTCTGAACAACACTGAGCAGAAGATAAGCAAAGATGTCAACACAGTGGGAGAGGAGGATTTCAGGAAGGCAATGCAACTACAGAACACATTTTAAGTTTTGGCTTCCTGAATTTTCATGAAAAGCCTAATGGCCATCTTGACTCTTACATTCCTAGTACGACATAGTAAATGTTATCAACTGACTCCTTCAACAGCAAAAAAGCCCCAAACCCAGGATGTCATTCCTTTGTCCATTGTCACACTGGCACTCTTTAGGATTTAAAATGGAACATTAAGGAATTTCCAGGTGGTGTACATATATACCATTCACAATGCATGCAATTTTTTTGAAGATTTGGTAGTTCAGACTCATGTGACACAAGGTCTTTGTAAGACTACAGTCAATTATGTCAGAAAGATTTGGCTATCATAATAGGAAGCTTTCAAAACAAACAGGTAACAGCTAACAACTTTAATATCATTGTAAAGTATTACAACATGACTATTCCTCAATGTTAATGAACACGGCTAGGAGCACAGCTTTACAAAACACTTATAAGCTGCTTGCAACAGAAACAAACTTACTGCAAAACTTCTTTCTCAAGGCCCTCACTGTTGTATGCATCAAGCTTAATCACTATCTTCATTATCTCCAATTACTACATCCATGTGAAAATTTCCTTCAAAATGCTGTTGGTATCAAACAAAATGTCTTTAAACAGAGTTTAATGAATGAAAAAATGTCTTTTGGATAGGAACTTGAAATAGTATCTCTGACATTTGTTACTTTCTGTCTAGATCAGAAACACCACATGAGTGCTTTACTCTCACAAGCCACAAGTATTCAGTTTACGGCAAACCCAGAAGTCTTGTCGGGAATTCAAACACTAACAGCAATTAAAGGGTGGGGCTTCAAATCAGAGGGACCTGGTTAAAACTGTGGCCTGGCCCAGCAGAAAACTTACAAAGTTCAACAAGAGGTGAAAAGCTCTGCTCCTCAGGCAGCAGCACAGGATGATTTGGCACCTGCTGAAAACAGCTTGGCAGTGGCAGCAGATGCCAACTGCATAGGAGGCAACAGCGCACTTCCATGGCAACTATGGCAAACTGCACAGCTGGGCCACATCAGAAAGAACAAGGGCAGCAGAGCAGTGGAAGACACTTTCTTCTCCTGTGCAACACTGGTGACGCTGCAGCTGGAGAACTTCATCTGTCTGTGAATCCTTGCTACAAGAAGAATACAGGGATTTTGGGAGAGTTCAGTAACAGGCTTCTAACATGGCCAGGAGGCTATAGCATACAGCCTTCAAGATTTAAGCTGATTCCAATGGGATGAAGTTCAACAAGGCCAAGTGCCAGGTCCTGCACTTTGGCCACAACAACCCCATGCAGCGCTACAGGCTGGGGACAGAGCGGCTGGAGAACAGCCAGGCAGAAGGGGACCTGGGGGTACTGGTTGACAGAAAGCTCAACATGAGCCAACAGTGTGCCCAGGTGGCCAAGAAGGCCAGTGGTATCCTGGCCTGTATCAAGAACAGCGTGGCCAGCAGGACCAGGGAAGTGATCCTGCCCCTGTACTCTGCATTGGTGAGGCCACACCTTGAGTATTGTGTTCAGTTCTGGGCCCCTCAGTTCGGGAAGGATATTGAGGCACTGGAGCGTGTCCAGAGAAGAGCAACTAGGTTGGTGAATGGACTTGAACACAAGCCCTATGAGGAGAGGCTGAGGGATCTGGGGTTGTTTAGTCTGGAGAAGAGGAAGCTTAGAGGTGACCTCATCACTCTCTATAACTACCTGAAGGGAAGGTATAGCCAGGTGGGGCTTGGTCTCTTCTCCCAGGCAGTCAGCAATAGGACAAGGGGGCACAGGCTTAAGCTCTGTCAGGGGAAATTTAAGTTAGATATTAGAAAAAAATTCTTCACAGAGAGAGTAATCAGGCATTGGAATGGCCTGCCCAGAGAGGTGGTGCATTCACCGTCCCTGGAGGTTTTTAAACTGAGATTGGATGTGGCACTGAGTGCCATGATCTAGTAAATGGACTGGAGTTGGACTAGGGGTTGGACTTGATGATCTCAGAGGCCTTTTCCAGCTCAATCAATTCTATGATTCTAAAGTGATTTGGAAAAAATCTGATTTGATGTTCAGGTTTTGAGAAGAAAGTTGGACTAGATAACTTTGAAAGATCCCAGTCAACCAACATTTCCATGATTGTGACAATTGATTCCTCTCTCAACATGTGATTAGAGAACCTACAGCATGCAGGATAGATATAATCATGCAACAAAGAGAAGCAACAAAGCCAAGCACACTACTACTGAATAATGGGCATCATGGAAAAATTGAAATATAGCTCCATAACTGCAGATCAACTCATAGCAACGGGGTATCATTTGAGATTTGTATTCTCAAGAAAAACTCAGGGCTAAAGTGTGTGTGTATGTGTATGATCAACAATGACAAAGAACACACCATCCATATAGATCTCTAAGCAATTAAAAAAGCCCAAACCCCTCCCATGAGACATCACGTAGCTGCACACACTCTAATGGGGTGTTGTGTGCATGCACATTGTAGAATATTTTGAGTAGAATCTTAAAGCCGATAGGAAATTGAGTATGCACAAAAGATCAATCTTCTGCACTAGACATTCTATAACTCATATAAAACAGCGGTCCTACAAAATGTTCAAAAAAAAGTATCTAAAATGTTCAAAAAAGTATCTAAAATTCATAAATTTATTTAACTCTTCTGATCATTAACGTGCACTTACATGGACACGGAACACCCTCATAATACTGAGAGACAGAAACTGTTCTTCCCTAGATAATTTTGGGGAAATCTCTTAAAGAGGTTTTCTTTCAATTTTCTTTCTTTCACACGCCATTCTTCAATACGTTCTCACAGAAACATCCATGAAAGAGCTTTGTGAAAAGAGTCCTTACAGAAAACTCCTTCAGCTGATGACACTGACTGAAGAGCACAAAAACTGAAGGAATATTAGGAATACATCTCTATTTTCCAGGGGATATTAACTCTCTCAGTATTGTATAGCTGCAAGTAAAGGCAAAATGCATATGTCACTATCACATTATCCCCTGACTTGTCAACAGGAGTAAACCACACTGGAAAACACTTAGAGTATTTGTCCCCAGCCTCTTAGTTTCCTCTAAGCACGACAAATGCAAGA
Source organism: Scytalopus superciliaris (assembly GCA_013400415.1). NCBI lineage: Eukaryota > Metazoa > Chordata > Aves > Passeriformes > Rhinocryptidae > Scytalopus > Scytalopus superciliaris. The sequence continues at coordinate 754,264 of VXBX01000010.1, forward strand.
ATCTTCATGCACATCCATATGATTCATTTTGCAGCAGCTGGAGTGAGTGCACAAAAATTGGAAGGATTTTAAGTTTTCACTTTTCTTTTTTTTCAGATTTCACCAGAACAGAAGAAAGAAATTCCTTACAAACCTGTAGCTCTTGGAGGTGCAACACAGAAAACTAAATAAGGAACTAAAAGGAACATTGTAGTTTGTTATTCACAAGCCTGTAAGTGCAAAATTTCTGTGCCATTCACACATAACATATACCTAAAGGAAAGTCTGAATCAGTGTCTTAACTAAATATCAGAATCACTTGTAAAAAAAATATATATACCTTCCAGATCTTTACTTTATCCATTGTTACATGGGAGTATAAATATTGATTTTACATCAACCAACTTTAAAAAATTTAATTACCAAAATGTGAATAAATAAGATTTAACTATCAGGGTTTTCCTCCTATGAGAAACTATTTTACTATGTCTTTATTTTAGTTTGTCCATATTTTAAGATGTTCTATTTTTGAACTAAAACTTCCTGATTTTACTGGAAGATACAAGTTCAGAATTTACCTGGAATTACACTACTAACTCCAGGAAACATCTAGTATAACAGTAGAGTACCACTTTAATGAACACAGTCATCATACGTTTGAAATTAATGGTGAACCAAATTTATTTAGTCCAATTTAAGTAAGTTCTAAAATAAATCCTATGCAGCATTGGACAATAATTCTATAATCCTATAGCATTCTACTACTGCTAGGGCTTTGCTTTGTTCTACAATCTGTCATGAAGTTTGATTAAACTAAAATTGGCAGAACAAATACCTCAATTTTATCATCTGATTTTTTTTTTTCTTTTTAACAATCCAGCACAGGTAAGGTAGTAGAAGAAACATTAAAAAGGTTTAAAATACACAGGAAGATTCTAGGAAACAAATTCTGTTCCCAATCCAGGGTATTGTTTCAGGTATAAAATAGAAAATGTGAACATTTTTGATTGGTATCCAAATTAATGGCATTTTTTACTTTTTGGATCTATGAGGCCTAAATGACCAAAACCAGTTACTGTTCATTTTATTCATATATACCAGGGTGCCAAAACAGAGATATATTTTCACTGTAGACAAAGTCCGTGGGTATAAATCACAGGGGGTTTAGTCAATCATTATTGCCGTGAGTGTTCTGGCCAAAAGAGTTATTATCAGGTTTGCCACATTTATGAAAGGAAGCTCTTTGGGAACAAACAACTATAACAATTCCATAATCCCAGAACACAAATCCTTGACGTGGCTGCAACACCAGCACCTCCACATTTACTGGAAGCAAGGACAAACCTAAGGTATTGAGCCAATAAGTTTCAAAAACATGGCACTTCATGCAAAAACACAGACTTTTTTCTTTTTCTACCTCAAGATTGAGAAGAACTAATATAATTTTTCAACTACAAACTCTCTAGCCATTTGACCAGCTGCATTGTTCTCATAATAAGAACACATGGAACCAGGTTTGGCATGTGACAGGGATGCAGTGTGGCCACCAGACCTGCAGCTGCAGGAGGGCTGTAGCGGCCCAAGGAGAAGGGATGGCTGCCTCAGGGCTTGGGGAGAGCAAGTGGGCACAACGACCAGGGCTGGTTACTGAGCCAGGCAGGGCTCAGCAGGCATGGGCGGAAGGGCTGTGTTGCACAGCACCCTGCCAGTCACAGGTTGATCATGAGCTAGTCAGACCTTCCCCCTCCTGTATAAATTCTGACTGAGATGGATCTTTCTGATTTATGTATGCCAGAGCAATGCATTTATAACATGCCTTAATCATCTATCTGTAATGCTTAAATAAATAAACCCCTTAAATGCCCAAGGGGAAAAGGAATCCAAAGATAGGTTGTGTTGCATTTTCAGGGGACATGGAGAGACAAGAGATCACAGAGCAGTTGGTGACAGTCTTTCAAACTGAGGAGTTTGGTAAGTTCATTAAAAAAGGTAAAAACTTATCTGAAGTGGTGCACCAGACAAAAATTAAAAAGCAGGAACATTTAGGGCGTGTAGTAAGTCACAAAAGAAAAATTACCACCACCACTCAAGCTGACCCCAGCAACAACAAAAACATGTACAAAAGCATAGAGACAAACCTACCAAATTGTGACTCTGCTATCCCATCTTTCATATTGTGGAACTGAGGCAGAGAAAGTAGCACAGTGAAGAAAAATCACTTGTAGCTGACCGAGTCTTTTAATTCAACTTTCATACACAACCAAACTAAAACCAACCCTTGTCTGCTGAGACAAAATTCCATATAGACATGCAATATAAATGGAGAAAAGCTGGCTGTTTTTTGAAAAAAAAACCCTAGTAAATGTGTACACTCTGCATAGCAAGATGGCCTGTGTCACAATCTTTAGAAATTACATTTGAAGCTCTTTTTATTGTCTTTTTTTCAATGAAATACTTGCATATTCAAGTCCATTCCCACAGTTCTTAAAGATAAACAGGTCCTGACATCATTGTGGAATTCTATTTTCAGAAAGTTTTATTTCTAAGTGGTTTAATGTGCATCTGTTTACATAAATATTTAGATATATGAAAGCACATCCTGCTCAAGCTGCTCTGATAAACAGAAGTCAGCTGTTACTCCTTTTGCACTCCTGACTCCACTTGGAGCAATGCCTATTCCCCAGCTCTCGTTTATAATGCAGCCATTGTGCTTGGAACCAGGGGTTTATAAACACAGGGTTCAAAAATGTAGTCTGGCTTTGCAGCAATATATTTCAATGGCTCTTTTATTATTAAGCTGCACTACAGTTGGTGTGTCTCAGTGCACTAAAAGTTTACACTTCCCCACAAGGCTTAACATGGGATATGTATTGATGGTATTAGTAAATCTGGGAGGTGACCAGGAAGAGTGAATATTAGAGGTGAAGAAGACATTATGATCATTTTATGTGTAAGGTTCTCTCTACAAGCTATTTCCACTGAATATAGAAGCACAGTCTATGGAGTATGGGGTGCAATATTTAAATCTACCAGTTGCTCATCTGTTTGACCTACAAACTTGTTATTCCTGCTTAACACACAAGAAAACAGTACAGGAAGATAAGGAGCAGAGGGAGAGTGAACGTTCCTGCAGTCTGAAAACTGGACTAGGAGTCAGAAAATCTGGACCAAGGTTCTACATTTGCCACACAGGTCTCATGTGAGTCTGGAAAAGTCTTAGATCCTGGGCCAATAATATACTTAGCACATCCCACTGACTTCAGTCTGTGGCAAGACTTGAATCATATGTGACATCCTAAATCTACTGAAAGTTTTCCTGTTACTCTAGCCACTGAATGAAGCTTTCTTTTACCTCAGAAAAGATAATAGAGGTGTTCTTTCTTTCTTATACAAATATATATGTGTGTGTGTGTGTATATATATACATTCTTAACAAGGATTTATCTTTATGACCCAGAATTACACTAGACACTTCCTGAATTGTAAACAAAACTGTGCAACAAAACTTACAAATTCTATGATACAAATTTGTCCAAAGTCATTACTGCATTCTTATGTATATTTGTCAAATATAGTCTAGTTATGTTTTAGTATATCAAACTTCTGGAGGTCAGCAGTTTAGAACATTTTGCAGTCCATAAGTTGTTTATAGATCACAGCATTCTGGAAAATGCTTCTCATACTCTAATTTATTTAAAAATAAGACCACCATAAAACTTCTGCATTAAAAAAGAAAAAAATAAAACACCTGAAAATGAGGATAGGCTATAAGCACTGTTCACGTTTTTGAAAATGGAATGCCAAATTTCCATAGGAGAAGTAAAATGAATATTATACCTAGTTCAGTCTTTTCCAAAATTCTAATTTTTAGATCACACTCCTTTACCACCAATCTTCAAAACCCATGATCAGTGGCCTGGGCAATGGCTAAGTCTAATTACTGGTTTAGATTACACCTCCCAGTTGTCCCTGGATACTGACTATTGATTTGGAGCACGAGAACTGGATCTGTCTCAGCAGAATTTAAACTAAAGATGCACTCCAGCTACATAGGTATGCAGCCTACAGGACTACATGAGAGCCAGTCTGAAATAAATCATCTCAAAGTGCTCATACTTTATCCTCTGTTTTGTTCTACAGTCCAATCTCTACCAGCCTTCAATATTTCTCAATGAAAACAAAGTCTCATGGAGACTTTGAGGCTTTGCTCCTAAGAAAGTGAATACAGAGCTAAGTTTATGACCCAGTTATTCTTCCATCTGTTTTGAACAGTTGTATATACAATTAAATTAGAATGATTACTGGAGAGAGAGGAAACATTTTCCAGCTCTGCCTTCACCTTGTCAAAAAACTTTTAATTCACAACCGTTTCTTCAAACCTTTCACTTTCATGCTCCCAAAGAACCACCACTAACAATACATCCAGGTTAACTTTTTTTTTTTTAATTAAAAAGACAAGGCAGATGTTTGGGGTTTTTTTAATTTGTTTTTAACAAGTGTGGGTTTACATAACTATACTTCCTATTTATTCTCAGTAAATCCAAAAAGCCACGTAATGGATATGAGTTATGCAAATGACTATTCAGTTTTCATTTTTTCAATCAAGTATGAAAACTCAGCATAAATATGTTAGATTAGAGGGGCTTAAAATAAACTGCAGATAATCAAATTCATCCATTCAAAAATGTGAGTTGTTATTATTATTAAAAAACAAAACTAAACAAAAACCCCAAAGCCAGAACACAACAAACAAAAAAAACTCACACAAGCCAAAACCCAACAACCAGTATCTTCCTGCTACTTAAAACATAATATTAGAAGCAACACAAAAACGAGTATAGAAACCTTTAAATCTAAGTTTTACAATGAAGGCTTTATCCTGAGACTGTTCTAGCTGGTTTCTGACACTCCAGCAGAACATGGAAGCAGCTGCCAGACCTACGATGCTATCTCCCTCTAAGAAGCGTTTTTGAGTAGCATAAAGTCAGCAAAATATTTGCCTCCCTGTTTCTTTATACAGAGCATGCTGTTTTTTTTTACAAAGCTGTATGATAAGGAGACCTTTATATTCTTTCTCCAACACTTGCTGAGTATCCAGCCTGACAAGAAAGAATTTACAAAATGTCCTATGTTGAGCAGCATCAAAACATTCCAGAATGAAACTCTGTTTTTTTACAGCAAAAGTCAAAATAAAAGGAAGATAGGTTACAAAAAGTAAGCATACAGGCAGTTTCCACATATGTCGTCATACAATCTCGAAAATTATGCCACTGTGGCCATTCCAAAATGACTGACTTTAAGCAAAGATTCATTTGTACCCTTTTCCACATGTCATGAAGCCACAGTGTGCCAGATATCCCTGGAAGGGTGTGGCACAAAGCACCAATATGAGCAACTGTTAACAAGTCATAATAAGGACTCATGTCTGAAAGATCAGAACGGAAGAAACCTGACAAATTCTAAGTGACAGACAAAGCTGGAACTGCTTCATCTCTCTTTGCTGTCACCTCTGGATCATCTGTGTCATCATACAGAAAAAGAAAAGCCGCAAAACGTAGGATAAGAACATACATTATGGGAAACTGCATGGAAAAATCAGTTTTAGCACTTCTTTGAAAAGCAATCAATTTTAAGTCAAAATCCATGCTTCTTGACCAAAGTACTTACAGGCATCCTCATATCCCAAATTTTGTTATTTGGTAACTACAACAAATGTAGTATTATTTTAAGAGAATATTTTATTTCAAAACATTTACGTACATGCATGTTGATATTTTAAATTGTTAATAGAAAATGTTCCAGGCAGCAGATAATATCATTTGACAATAAGAGACTTTCCCTCCCCCTGCTTCCCCTCAGTTTTTGGAGCCAACGTCAGGGGAGATGTGCATCTTATAAAAGAAAAAAGTCTCAATCAGCACTTGAAAGGACCACTGGGAATCTTCCAATGAGTTCCAGATGTTTGGCCACTGATGCATTAATGCTTGCACCACGGAAAATCTTTCCAGGTGTTTGCAGTTTCATACATTGTTGCACAACAAGGATCATAAAGCTATTTCCATGAAGGAAGGCCACACTTAATCAAAGGCATGCAAATGAATACCCAGACTAACTAAGACCATGGCAGAAACAAAAAAACATCCGCATATAACACCACTGCTAAGTGTTTCTCCAGAGCATGCTGGGCAAGAGCCTTGCTGTTCTGGAGGCAGTGAAGAAGAATGTGCCCAGTCCTGCAGAGTCAGGCAGCACAGTTTATATCTGACAAACAAGAAGCCTGGGACAAGTCAACCTTTCCAAAGACAGCCTAGTCTGAGATGCTCATTAACCTGGGCTTTACTTGCTCTTTCAGAGGCAACATTGACTGTAGAGGCAAATGTTTGAAATATAATCTATTCCATACTTCTGATTTGGTAACCTGGGCCATGAGTTATACCATATTTAAGATCTGAGTGACAGCTTCTGGAACCTCCCTAAACTGCCATGATAGATCCAAAATTAAAGGCTATTTACATGATTATATAAATAACATGAAATTCCAAGTTAGTCAAGCAAGGAAAGTGCCAGAGTTTGAATCAGCATTCCCAGTATTTTTACTTATTCTGCCAGTTTCCAAATGTCACCCCTAAAATGCAATGGACACTACTTACAGTGTTCAGTTATTTCAGGTTAAAACCATAAGTTACACGTGTTACTAATTAATGTTCTGGAAATTTTATTTGTTTTGTCCTAAACACTGAAATGCACGAACAGTTAGAAAGTTGTAAGTTTAGGACTTGTTCTAAAAAAGTAAAGATGAAACCCAGAGAAAATACTTCAAATCCTGACATCTGCAGTGGTCTCATATCTAAAAGTGAAGTATTCACAGCCACCTGAAATGTTTCAGTTGCTTTTTTTGTTTAGTGAATTCCAAGTATGTTCATTGCTGCATTGCTAAGCTATAAATCATAAAAATCAGAAATAGATTTTTAGCATTTATGCTACAAAGGCAGCAACAACAACCAACCAGCGCACTGAAAGCCCTTAAAGCTGCATATAGCATAAAGTATGTAGAACGGTGTAAATGAGTACCATGCAGCCTAGGCCAATAACAAATCACTCCATGCTGCTATGTTCATTCAGCATTTATAAAACTTGACTGCAACTCAGGTCTCTACAAACACATGTTGAATTTCAAATCTGAGTTTCTCAGCACCAGCACATACCACTGTTCATTAGGTTTTAAGTATGTATTTGACCAGGAATCACATTGTCTTCTTTTAAATGTCATTTTCATTTAGACTCAGTACCAGGATTTAAGCTTTTGGGGTTTTTATAGTTATCCTGCTCATTCCCTCTCCAAAACTTTCAGTCAGGTTTTGGTTGTGGCTTTGTTAATTTAGCTATTTATCTTTTTTTTAATTTAAGCACTATGGATGCGTTTGGTAAGAGAACAAAATATTCAGTGGTGAAACTACAAAACAAAACTGTATTATTCGATCCCGGTTAGAACACTGGAAGACAGCTACAGACAAATCTGAGGGCAAACATGAAATGGAATTGTATCAAAAGTATGTGGTTATTTCTATCACAAATTAATTTTAAATGCTTCAAAGGCAGCTGGTAATCCACTTCATGCATTATCTCCTGAAGACATGATCTCACATACACTGCAAGTCATCTGCATACTCTGAACAACTGTTTTAATTACATGAGCTAGGAAGTACAGTAAAGAATGGAAGGGTTTTTGAATAATAGAAGCATGTTTAACTCAAAATAAGAAAGTATGAAAAGACAACATCAAAAATCAGAAGCATAATTTCTTTTGTTTTCCTTACTCTACATATTTCTTAGCTGACTCATGACAAATCAGTATAATTTAATAGCTTTTATTTCAGGACCATTTGAATCTGTTTGGTTCCTGCTTAAACACAAACAGTGGAGAATGGATATATGTTTGTTTTCAAAAAGACAGCAATATCATATTCCTGTATTTATCAGTACCAACTTGAAAGGACAGTAGCCTTCTTCATAAAGAGCTATTTAACTCATATAATCACATGATGATAATGATACATATATCTAAAGACCTTCAGTCAAAGTCAGTACATAAACTACTTTGGTTCCTTTGAATAATTTTTTAAATGTAGATACATTTTTGTCCTATTGTGCCTTTCTGCATAGGAGAGTAGAAGCAATATATGCAACAAAATTATTAACATCTAGGAATATGAGCAAGATCACTAATTTAGCATCTAAATTATTCCACTCAAAGTCCAGAAACTGCAGTCAATATCTTAACTATTCATCTAAATTCCCTCCTGTAGCACCAACCAGCTCCAGTTCAAACATACCCATCTCCATCCAAACACACATCTCCATCCCTGGCCAAGAAATTCCATATTTATTAATTTATACGTGTAAATTTTCAGAAGACAATCAGTAATTTCAATTGCATCAGTTTTCACTTGCCCCATCTGAGATAACTGTGAAAAAAGCATTGAGTTTTGGAAGATGCTGAGCACCTATACAATAAAAACTGAATCCCTGTCTAATACTGGGGTTTCCAAACTTCGCACGTTTACAAGTTAAATAACTTTTGAAATCCACAGTAAATTTTCCAAACATATATACAGCTATTTAAGAGAAAACCAAAATGTCAGAAAAAAGGTAGAAAGAAACTCTGCAGTGCCACTCAATGTATGTGTCTGTTTTTACTCTGTTTGGCTGCAGTTCCACAAGATGTCTTTTTTTTTTCTTTTCTTTTTTTTTACACTTTTTTTTCAGATAATTGGTTAACCCTGATCTCTTTCTTGTTCTGCTTTACTATAGTACTCCATAACCAAATGTACTGGATTGGTTTAATAATATGTAAATCAGACTTGACAAACAAAATTAATATGGTGGTTCCTCCAAAACTCTCCCTCCAAACACAACGCTTCTATCAACACCTACTAACTGTCATGATCTTTTCAGAGGGCTCTCTCTTCAGTAAGGCCTTTTTGGAATGTTAGGAGCTGCGGATGTAACAGTAATAAGAGCTGAATCTGTAATAGAATTGATCAATCACATTCACTTTCATCAGAAACATGCCTAGTTGTTCTAATGATCATGCTCCAAATACATTAAAGCAGACACTCAGGATTTCCTCACTCATTTTCTCCCCACTGTATGACTTAATCAACAACCTCAATACTGTGGGATAAAACATCATGCCCCATACCTTTATGGGGTTCTAGAGCAGCTTTCATTGCTTGGTATTCCATGTTTTACATGTTATTGTTTAACCTGAGTTAAGGGCACACAAGTATATATCCATCAGCTATATGCTTGAGATGGGTTGATCCAGTAACCTCCAAAACCAGATCTACACAAAATAGCAAGTCTCTGATTCACCTTAAGTATCCAAAGAATTTTTGAGACTTCTCAGATGTTTCCAGGGGTAACGCAAATATGCCTGATGATACAATACAGTTATCAATCCATTAAAACTGCCAGCATTTTTAAAGGTAGTATTTTCACAAAAAAAAAAAAAAAAAGTATTAAAACATTAGGAAAGTATAAATGTTCTTCATAATTACTGACCACAGAAGAAAAGAAATCTGCCTCCTGAGACTGATTTACCTTTTGGTAATTTTTTTTAAAGTAATCACAAAAATTAATAAATTTTCAAACAACAGGATGTTTATTAGTTATTAGTTTCAGGTATTTTTTTTTTCCTTTCACGTTGTGCATACAAATACATAAATCACATGCTGTGATTTCTACTCTGACCAAGCAACTACTCCCTGTTATTTTTTCTGCTGGGAGGAGGTGGGGGAAGGTGCAGAAACTGCAAATTCTTCAGGCTATTAACTCAGAATCAATAAATATGTTGTAACTGAGGCACCTTTTAAATAAAATAAACTAAAAATTACACAGCTTTATTTCTCATGAAGTTATGGTTACTTTTTCAGCCCAAATTTGAACTAGTAAAAATAGTATTTGATACTTGTGCCCTGTTAAATCCAAGGCAAATTGAATTCCATTCAAATATCCACAGTGAACTCTAATTAAACTAGCATTTTTCTTGGTAATTATAATTTGTGACAACTGCTACAAATGGTAGCTATTAAAAGATATATATAAAGGAAGAAGCAAATTATTCTAAAGGATTCATTTCACAACATATGCTGACCAACACTCTGACAATCTTGCAAGAAAAGAGTTTTTCTCTTATCTCTTTTTTCCCACTATTTCTTCATTTTCATTAATAATTACTCTCTCCCTCAGTCTCTCTGTAGCCATCTGATCCTTTGCCTGGCATTTCAATTAGCTATTCTCATTTATTCAAGGGTGATTTTTTTTTATTTTTTAAAGTGTACTATGCTACGTTCAGATCACAGATTTAAATATATAATCGTGTCATGGATGACATCCTTGATGTGAATTTATTGGCTGTTTTTGTTACTCATCAACACTGGGCCTGTCCTCCCTTGTACATGCCGTTCTCCTCCTGTTTACCTTGGGGAGATTCCCAAGGCAGATGTGATAGGTAGGGCTGCGTCCTCCCCCAGCCCTAAGATATCATAGAGCAGATTGCAACACACCACTAACCTCCACCGCCTGTCCTTTTTACAGAGAAGAAACAGGGCCAAATTCTTATGGTCTCGTCATTTCAAGTACCACCACTGAGCTTACAACACAAGACACAGACCAGAAACCAGAGAGCTCTTGTTGTGATCTGTACACAGACTCCTATTCTGTTCTCATCATTTAACAACATAGAGAAAGGTTGGTGGTGAAAACAGAATTAACTGTGTTATCATATTTCCTTGTAAAGCAAAAACTGGCACATGTTGCGGGGAGGGGGGGGAAAATCTGACATGTTACAGCAGTATCAGCTCACAGGCCAAGGTTACATCTAAAATTTCCATTACAAACCCCATTTTATTTCTACTTTCAGTACAGAGCAAACTTTTCAAGCTGGATTGGTACTGAATCCCTGGGCCCAATAATGCACTTTGCTGTGAAGTGGTTTTAACGACATTAATAAGAAAGAAATGGAAAGTTAACAAAGTAGCCAGCCTAGAAGATATGGAAGTTTCTGCCTCTTTTTAAGGATGAAACAAATAAATAAAAAGCCCCATATTAGGTGGTTTCAAACAATAGGTGTACATTTTTCATTAAAAACAAGTGTTAATGTAAGCTGACAGCAGTGTTACTTTTTAAAGGTATGCTGGCTGATCTGAAAATAAGCCTATTTTCATACATATTTAGAATCATAACTATCATGCCTTTTTCTTCAGTTAACTGAGATACTCTTCCAAGCCCTTGCATGGATTTCAAGTCATTCAACTTCAGCTAAATTTATAATCAATTTTAACTAGATTGTTTTTAATGACTGTATGAGTGCAAGTCTGTTTTACTTGCTGCTGCTGAGAAAACTTGAGAAAACTGCAAAATAGGAAGAAAAATAAGGAAAATAGGACTTCTGAGGCTACAACCAATAATAATTTAACAATCATGTGTCTCATAGATTAAAAGATAATGTAAATCTAAAATGATTATGCTTTTCCTGTATTTTTGCAATACATACTTAAAATGTGCGAGGTCCTAGTATTCAAACAATTCTTCACAATAAAACTCAACTAATTTGCCTGCCCACTCAGGCAAAAGTTTACTATTCAGTTGTGGGGAAAAGCTTTTTCAGACCTGCTAAAGAGAAAAAAAATCGTAATTTTCTACAAAAGATTAAGTCCAACTTTTCCCCTAAAAAAAGAAATAAAACTATGGTTTTAAAAATATTTTAGTTTTCTCATGGATGAACTATAACTTATGCATTGCTTTTATCAAAATATGTTCTTGAGATTTTTAAGTTGGGATACCAGCAAACTGATGAGTTGGGTAGTATAACAACAGACAATTAATGCTGGATGGAGGAATGCTTGGATATGATTCTACTAATGAAGAACATCTGAGAAGTATATAATACAAACAGGATGCTGTATATTTTTCATAGTTGTGATTCTTAAAAACACCCCAAACAATCATTCAGCCATTCCTAACAAATACTTGGTCTTTGCATAAAGGTACATGAAATGTGTTGCCTTTTTTTTCTTCTCTTGAGCAGAATGAACACTTTCCTGCTATTCATTAAAACTTATTCCCCACTACTGCTTGCAAAAAGCAACCTCCTACTACCATACACAGGATAACGGCATAAATTTAAACAGAAGATATCAGAATAAAGGATAGAAGCAGACAGTCTTCCTTTAAAATGACATATAGATGCTATAGCATGTAATATTTAAGTTGCACTTTCAAAGGGATGCTACACAACAAATTCAGTGTATTCTTTAAAAGTAGTTTATTTGTCATTAAAAACACAATTGCTTCAGTAATTCTAGTTACCCAATTACCCTTTTACCTACCCTCATGTCCTTCCAGTGCAAATATCAATTTACTTTTTCCTTTTCAAAATAAAGCTCTAGTTCAGTCTAACCTAAGGTATTATAAATATGTGAATTTGGCAGTAAATGGACTTTTTAAGAGTAAGTTAAACTATTCCCTACTGCAGCATAATTAAACTATGTAAGTCAATAAAAATGAATGTAGAAGGAATCAATTCAGTAACTGCAATTTGCCTATTCTCATGTCACCAACACATCTCAGTCTTAATACAAACATGCTTTTTGTTATGACCTCTTTAAAGGAGATCAAATCTGAATTTTTAAAATGTGCCAAGCAGATTCATTTTGGGTTAATGTCCAAGGATTGCTTCAGGCTCCTTTTGACCTCTGCAGACTGTATATCTATACTGTCCAGAAAGTTAAGTCCCTCATTGACTCTTGAGCCCATTTGTTCACACTGCATGCAACAACAGCTCTCCCTAAGCTATTTGCTTCTGCAAGCATAAAGAAGAAAATCTGGAACCTGCTAACATGGGTCACTCAAGAGTCCTGATATCTGGGACCTGGTAAGATGGTTCACTTCACCCAAAGCAAGGTTTGGAGCTTGTCTATGCCATGTTTCAGCCCTGTACGTGGGTCAGTCTTTCAAAAGCTCCAACATAGTCTTGTCCCTTCACACACCTCATGAGCCATTCATGGCACACAACACATATCCTCCAAGGCACACTATAAAACCACAATTCCTTCAAGATGAAAGTTATTCTTTCCATTATATTGGCACTTAGAACTAAAAATAATTATAATAGCATTTTTGGGCAGTACAAGCCTTGATGAAAATACAGTCTGAGTATGAGGCAGGGAAACTGCAGCCAGCCTTATGGGATGGACCAGCCTTGGCAGTGGCTGTCACATTCCTCTCCTTGTCACATGTATTAGGGGACACCTGCTTTAGCATTACAGCAACTCAGTTAGTTTCAAAATGTTATAAACATGTAGGTACATACCTAGAAATTGGGGGGGGGGACGGGGGGGGGGGCAGTTCTGCAGTAAGAGTAGAGATAGTTTATTCTAAGTTTGATTGCCTTAAGTTTACACATATTATATGATTTATGACAAAAATAATTTGTGGTTGATTTTGGATGTTTCCCACACATTTTTCATTTTGCCTTATTATCAAAAGTGTACACAATTTTTCATGCAACTTTTATAACTCTTTCGTGAAGTCTTAGTTCTGGACACTTTCAAGGCTTGACCTCTCTGAACAGAGAGATTATTTTGAGTAGAAAATGTACTTCCACTTGACTATAATGCTTCTCTTCCTGAGTGCTTGCATTTGGAGGCCACATATAGTCACAGCTGAGAGCGCCAGCAAAACTACCAATTGCTTCAACAGATTTTGCACCAGACTCTAAATCCACAATGACAACCTTTTTGCAACTGAAAACACTTCAAAATGATTTTTGCCTGCTACTCAGAGATTTCAGTAACTTTGCAGATTGATAAGTGTTATTGTTATGGGAATTTAGATCTGTCTTCTGCAGTCTTTGGCAGATGCCTTCATACATCTTCAAGTTAGCAAGCTCATGTTTAACACCCTTCCAGTCACACAGGTCTCCTGTGTGCTTTCCTAATAAAGCAGAGTGTTAGTTAATAAATAATTATCTGAAAAAAACCACAAAAACAAACAGAAAGAAACCCCACTCCTTGAAATATCTGAAAGCAATGAAGAAAATGATATGGCAGTGAAAGAGGAAGCAAAACAAACATATTCACAACATAAAAATATTTAATCTTAGATGTCCTGATAGGCCTTTACCCTTTGGCTATACCTCTATCTGTGTTAACAAGTCAAGTAGAGCCAGGGCACATCTGCTGGCCCTAAAGCCAACTGGCACAATCAGGCCACACACACACACACACACACACTGTAAAACCTTTTAGACTCTGAACTAGGACTGCAAAAGTCAAGCTACCCTTGCCCTGGACTGACTCACTGGCTTACCAACAGTCAGGTTACACAGGTGGTTGGTATAACTAAATGTAACCAGAAAAGCATGAGTTGCCAATCAGAGACACATATGAATGCTTCTCTTTGTGAGTGTGGCACCAAGACAGCCCAGAACACAGAGGAATATATGTCATTAAAGAAGTAGATAGCTCAGCCCATGAATACTAATAAGCCATAGCATATCACTGTCAGAGAAACTGATAGATGGCACTAAAAAACAGTAAAGCCTTTTGGTTTTGAAAATGAGCCATTTGAAAGACTGAGGGACCCATAGCTCTCACTGGAAAATACTAAGGGAATCGGTGCACTGACCAGAGTGCAAAAGTTGAGATCGTTTTGTTGATTTAGAGACAGAATGCCAAAAGAACACATAACATACTATTATATCTCTGGCTTAAACTTGAACTCAGCATAAATTATTTCAAGAATGTTTTGCCTAGTCTCTTTTTATATCTCCAGTGCAAAATCTATTTTGATTGCATGGCCCTGGAATAAGTCTGTTATTTTTCACATTTTATCATTTTTGGAACCAGTATGCTACAACACAGCTTTCTTATCTTTCAACCCATGCCCCCCTGCCCCATAAGGCAAAAATAAGACACACTGCACCACTTGTAAAAGCAGAGAGACAGGCTAGAGTGGAAATCTCCATTCACTGAGGGAAGGTTTTGCATCTCTGAAGGAAAACAAAACAGAAGTTTAGATTGTGGTTAAGCTACCACATACGTTATATCAATGTTCCATAGCTCAGCCTCCTTTAACACAGCAAAGGGTCAAAAGGCAAGGCTGTGAATTTTTGTACAAGACCATGGATTTATCAGCAGGATAATATACAAAATGGATGTATCACAGCAAGAACTTGAGATGAGATTTACATATGCCCCAATTCTAGTTCAGCAATATAAAGAAAAAAAAACCTCAAAATACAGAAAAAGATTCATATATATGAAAGAAAGACAAGCACACTTCATGTAGTAATTTAAATGTGTGTACATAAAGAACAGGAACCAGTCAGGTCAAAAAAAAGGCTTAAACCTGATGTTAGGAGGGAATATGCATTTATTTTGCTCTTTGCTTCTTCATATTTCTGTTCTGTTCACAGAAATGGCCCTTAAAGCCCTCTAACACCTGAGTCTTTATTGCATCCTATTTAATTTTTAGACTTAAAGATAGTAAAGGAAAGGTTTTTTTCATTGCCATCTTGGTTTTAGGGCAAGAGACCAGCAAATTCAATGCTCATACTTGGAGAAGGACTGAAGTTACTTGAATTGCTATACAATTTGCTAACAAGCCAGCTTTAGAACAAGGTTAACATGAGAGGAAAATAGGTGGACACAAGAAGGAAAGCAATGAGGGGTATCACTGGTGGAGTTCCTTAATCTTTCACATTTTCTGAAGTTCCCATCCTAGAGCTCAGGAGAGTGCCAACAAAACACACTGCTGATGGAAAATTAGAAGACATTGATAGCATACAGGAGGTGGAGGCTACAGAGAAATATTTGGTTGCCACAAAACAGGAATAGATTGATCCCAGAAACTTAGCATTCAAGGTGGAGTTATAGATCAATTTAAAAGCACCTGTTGTTCTCTCATGAACTAGCAGTAGCTGAAAGTGTTTATGATGGTATCAATTCAGGTAGGTAACTAAAAACACACAAAAATGGCCAGTCATAGTCAACAGATTGCTTCAAAATAAAATTATTTTAGATAAAGGTTTGAAAATCCTCCAGGAAGCAACAAAATGTCATATAAGAGGCTTGGGCAGCATAAAATTAATACTTATAAATTCATTGTGCAGAAAGTGACAATCCTGGAAGGAAAAATGTGATGTAAGGTGAAGGAAAACAATTACAAAAGAACAGATTGAGAAAGAATAGCCGTATCTATGCTTAGGTTAGAAACAAGTTTCTAGGGAGAAGAATTTACCTTAAGACACCTTTCCAAAAACTGTCTGGAGAAATTAATGCTTTTCAAGGCAAGATATATCAGTTTGTGCAACATAAATTGTGTTTGTGAGAGTAAACTGTACTTGACAATCCTTCCAGCTTTATCTAACTTCTTATACATTGAGTTCCATTACTTCAATGACTACACAGACAACATAGCAGGTCGACATAATATGATTGTGTAGCAAGTCTTATCCTGCTGTGTTCGTGTGAAACACTTCTGAGCACACACTACATGGAAACAGCAGGCAGGTAATGCCTTATCAGAGCATGCTGCGGCTCAGTGATTAGCAGCCGTGCTCTGTTTATGGAGTTACCCACAATGCCAGCGGTGCTCTGACCATAAGGAGTCCCACAGTTACGAGTGACAAGGAAATGTGGAAATAGCATGATTTGTTTCATGTGCTCCCAGACCAACTCAAAGCACTCTGCTCATGCTGCGCAACCCAGTAGGGTACTTTTACAGCAATGACCTGTACAGCAAATGTCTGTATACCAGTAATGAACAGCTTGTAAATTCAGCCTTGAACACTGCTCTTCTCTACATCTGCTTTTCCTTATCTCAGTGTTGATAAATTTCTGTCTTATTTACCCTCACCCTAAAATGTCATACAATTTTTCAAGGGGCAGACCCTAAACAGTACATCATTCTTCAGACATGTAAGCAGCAAGTCACCGCCTCTGCAATGCAACTCCAAGACCTTAAAAAGACAAACAAAAGGCAGCATCTCTAGTCATATTTATCTGTGGCTTTACAGATCAAACATCAACATGCATAAACAACATAAGGACAAGCTAAAGAAAATCAGATGCCCCACAGAACTTGGCACATCTCCCCAAAATGTTTGGATTGAACTATATCATAATTAGTTTTAATCCTCTATTAAAATTTCAAATTAGTTAAGAAAAATAACTTGCTACAGAATAGTCTTTCTAGCTTGTAGAATCAAGTCATCTTCATACAATGCCCTGATTGTGCAGTCAGTTTGTAAAACTGGATTATTTAGTAAAATCTAAAAAATCCTTTTTCCCCTCCCAGAATACAATGTCATTACAAAACCTTAAGGAGATTCAGGTTTATTCAGTGCTTTAAATACCCACAGGTTGCAAAAGAGAATACTTTTGGAAAACAAGGTTCAATATTGGAACAGTCATTTCACATCATTCCTGATGCCAATTCCTCTGAGGGACTACCAAGGTGAGTACAGGTTATGTAATCAGACCAATTATTAATCTATGGGAATACTCTTTATCATTCAATTTAATCATAGGACATGACTTAAGACTTTGGAGCAACAATATACATCAGTCATGGCAATTTTGGAAAAGACAGAAGATGTTTGACCATGCTAACTTTGGAATGGATGTGTGACATTTTAGCTGACATAAACATGCCAACTGAAAAGGAATAGTCTCAGATAGGCAAACATGTCTTGTCCCATTATAAGACTTTCCACAGTTTAGGTAAATAGACCTTTGGCTTGTTTTTGCAATTTAGCTCATATTTGCAGAAATTTGTGTTTTCTAGATCTCAGCCCATCCATTCCTTATCTATCATGATTTAAGATTAATAATGAGTCATTGCAACACTGTCCACCATTCACACACCACTCTGTGAGTAAAGACCCGAAACTAGCAAATTTAAAGCTACTTACAGAGCTTTAATTTAATTTAAATTTTAAATTTAAAGCTTACTTTAGAACAAATCATATAATTGTGCATGCACAAGGAGGAGATCTGAGGTTTTGAACAGACTAAACACTAGGGAAAATGGTAGATTCTATTGGTTACTATGCAATATATGCAATGCAAAAATTTCCAAAACATCAGCAACATAACAATTTTTTTTATAATAGGCAGCAGTGTGTTTATTTGACTAATGGAAAAAGAACATTGTTCAGAACTTCCTCCTCCCCTTCCTTTCTTATGTACATACTAGTGAAACAAGAGATTTTTTTTCCCTGTCTTCTTAAATCTCTTTCTGTTGATGATGGATGAGCTACCATATGATACACAGAACTTGATATCCTTTTCCAGACAAGGCAGATAGCACTTAAATACAGGGTTTGAGTGAATAAAGCTGGATTCACACACGAGTAGTAAAACATGCACTTAAAACTCAGTCTCTGCCTTAGGGCCTTTGTAATCTTGTAGCAACTGGTTCAAATTTGCAGATTATTGTGGAGACCATCTTACTATTCATGAACTTTTGGGGGAGAAGGGTTTTGATATTTGCCTCTGACAATAAAATTCTGTGCATATTCTATACCATCTGACTGAAGTTGCCCCATTTTACCATAGCAGGCTGGTCAGAATTGGCATCGGTGAATAAGAATTATTTGTAGTTTCAATGGTTTGTTTCAGTTTGAGGTTTGCACGGACATTAAACCTTTTCTGTACTTCATGGTAGTTACAGCTGTCCTCTACTTGGGGTTTGTCCTCTTTCTACATACACGTAATATACATATCATTATGAAACCATATGCTTCCTTAAGCACCAGAGTAAATGTCACATATGAAACATTTGCAATCTCTTACTGCATTCTGACCTCTCTCCACCACAACTACTTCCAACATGGTACAGCAATTTTCAGAGAACAACGACCTTCAAAGGAACTAATCACTAATTTTAGTTCTATATGTGGAATAACATTTTTGAGGCAGCATTAATATGGATAGAAACAAAAAGTCTGTTATAGATACTAGTCCTGGGTTAGAGGATAAAATACTTTGCTTATTTAATAGAAATGTAAACATTATATATATGTTACACACACATGGAAATGCATCAGAATATGGGCATAGTATTGACAGGATGAGACACAGTTGGAGTTGTTCAGCTTGGAGAAGAGAAGTCGGATAGCAAGCTAATGAAAAAGAGGGAGAGCTAATTTTTACATGAGCGCAAGAGAGAATGGTTTTAAACTAAAAGAGGAGAGATTTAGATTAGATATTAGGATCAAATTCTTTCCTCAGAGCATAGTGAGGCACTGGAACAAGTTGCCCAGAGAAGTTCTGGATGTCCCATCCCTGACAATCTCTGAGGCCAGTCAGGGTGGAACTTTGAGCAACCTGTCTAGTGAAGGTGTCCTTGCCCATGGCAGAGGAATTGGAACTCGATGATCTTCAAAGTTCCTTCCAGCCCAACCCACTCTATGATTCTGCAATGCTCATTAAAACAACTGGTATCCAAAATTATGCCCCCAAGCTCAGGTTTGTCCAATTAGACCTTTAAAAGGTTTAGTATTGCAATCTTAAGAAGAACTACACAGTAAGAATGTGAGGGCAGCAAATTCTCTTTTTTTTTTTTTTCAACTGTCAGCAACAGACACCAAAAGTTTAAGGAGTTCTTCAGAGTGGGGAGCGGTTCAGAAAACTCCACCTAAGACAGTTCCTTGGCAGACAACATTATTTATTAAATTATTGCTTTAAGTGGTTAACATTTATGGTAAAAGCATAGTCAGAATAAGGGTGTGCCAGTTTTTAATTTCCAGTTAACACCAACAAAAGCAAAAAACATTAATTTTAAAGTATAACACTGCAAGAAAAGAAAAAAATGTGCTGTGTGTCATCTGCTTAACGTTTAAAAGGACATAAGAGAGTTTTTCATTTGTAATTTAAAAACAAAAAAAATCACAGAAACATTTGTTTCTATGATAACAGATGTTGACTTACACCATCAAAACAGAGCTTAATTGTTACAATTTTATTGTTCATCAGTCTGTGGTTCAAATGGAGCCAGAAAGCATAAAAGCACATTCCTCTCTTCAAAACCACATATTTCATTAGAGCCATTATAAGACATGGTAATAAAGGAAGTCTAATATTTTGACAAACCCAGAATAAAAAAGATGGCTGACCTTGAATTGTACTCAATTACAGAACAGGTACAATATCATGATAAAATACACTTTATATCCTTTTTTGGTTTAGGATTTTCAAATAGCATGCACTTGACTACAGCCTATTGAAACAGCTGAATATTCAGGGCAGACATCTTCACCTGAGCACAGAACCACATGGAAAGATTACAGAAAGGAGAAGGTTCTTCTTTCCTTCCTTTCCCCACTCAGGTTCTACTTCTCCCAAGCCAAGCACCAAGTGAGCTCTGAACAGAAACCTCTGCTGGGAGAGTGGAGCCTACCCATTTCACACTGAGCTGTCCCCCCCAGCCCGTTCCCTGCTCTATACTCTCTGCAGGGTGACTTGGCCAACTCTGAGCTTCAGCTTCAAAGCCTGCTGTTACTCTGTGGTTCACAGAGATCCCTGAAAGGCAAAAGTGCTCTCTAAATATTTTGAGATGACTAATAGTTATTTTTCTAGAGTTCTTTCAGTTTTCAGTCAGGAAAAACAAGGTGGACGTTTTAAATTTTCTAGCCACTGTTTTGGAAAAATGTTTGAAATCAAGCTCATCCTATCTATTTTCTGCTTCTCACTTTCCCTTTTTTCTTTTTTTGCTTTGCAAGGAAGATAAGCATGAAGTCCCCTGGGGCTCTTCTATGAAGTCAAAAAATGCCAAACAGAAAAATGAGTCCACTGTATGTTATTTGGCTTATTCATGAAAGACTGATAAGATTCTGTGCAAGGCAGCCCTTTGACAGGATTCTTGCAGGGCCAGCTCTGCACCAAAATCATCACTTCTTTCAAAAGTTAACGGCTCTGAAAACAAAAAAGCTTAAATACACTGATGAGTAAGACTTACTCCCTATGAGAATAAAAGTCTGTATAATATTTATACACTTAGTTGCTCACATACCTGGTGAAAGAATATAAAAAAGACACAAAGGAAGATAAGGAAAAATAACCCCAGAATATTCAAGGATTTTTGTAAGGGCTACACCCTTGCTGACACTTAAGGAATTTCTGATGATACAGAGTTTTCTGACGTGAAAGCAATTTCTGACTAGGACTTGAGCAAACCACTGTGGGCTGCAGTTACCACAAAATTACTTTCTACTCATTGCATGTTATTCCATGGCAATTGGCATGATTGCCAGACAAAGCATTTACATGTGTCAAGCGTACACTGCATAAAATCTCACAGTGGAACCCTACTGCTTTAGGTCTCCAGCACTTTACATGCATATAGACTATACACACAGAGAGGCACAAATACACACTGCGAAATATGTAACCTGAATTCCTTGTCACGGCATATTAAAGGATGATTATCTGTACAGTTCCTGTTCAAAGGAATAACATGAGCTTGAGCTCTGGAAACAAGCACCACAAAGTTTTTCATCTCAAGCTTACTTTCAATTACATGCTATGAAAGCAAGCAATTTTCCAGCCTTAGAAGTCTTTCCTCACTCTTGTACATGACCAAGCCAATAAGCTTTTCTTTTAAAAGGTGCTAGAAGCAAAGATACAGAAAACAAATATACCAGGTATTTTAAAATAAAACTTCATGACAAACTTAGTTTGCAGCATGGCTTCAGAGCCTGGAATCAATTTGATACTGTGCTATTTGAAAATTCCTGTTACTCATACACCATTCCAGGTCTCCAGGAGGTTTGGGTGGGCGGACAAGAGGAGAGCGCTAATTGAAAGCAGCACAACTCTGCCTGTGAGAAATCAAATGGCAGCAGCTATTCGCCTGCCTGACTTTAATGTGAGCAAAACCTAATCCAGGCATGATCTTACTAAGGACTAAATGCTCACTACACAGCACCATGTGGAGTGCCAAAATCCTAAGAGTTGACCCTGTATTCCTACGAGGTCAGAGCTCAAGAAGTAGATTGAGGTTTTAAGCAAGACAGACACTTTTATGTCTTTTGTCTATAAGAATTACTATATCAAGAAAGAATAAGCTTCTGTGTATGCAGGATACATCAAAAATAGGTAAGTCTAGCTTTATAAACAAGGAAAGGAAATTAGGTTGTTTTTCAGTACCTACAAGACTTATTAATAAGCATATATTAATATGAAATTATCCTCTTGAGAAAGCAGGGACAATTTATGTTATATAATTGGGAGTCAGCTATTTATTAGGTACTTGTAGATCTTGCCAAGCACAGATCAACAACAAGGGAACTCTGCTCCTAACGTCAGTTTTAAGTGTGACACATTAAGACATGTAGAAAGTAGAAGGCCATAGCTATGCTGCACATACCCTTAATTCCTGCCTTTAAGGTAGAGTATGGTAATTAAGTGCTAATGCTTACTGGAATTTCCAGTGGAAATTCAGGCAGTCACTCCTTGGCAGAGCCACTGACATTTTTTGATTCTGCAGTTCCACATGATTTCAGTATGAACTAAAAGGAAAGGATGTGATATAAAGGGATATTATTCCTGGTATGATATGAATGGATACTATTCCTGATCATATAATGCTTATTTTACTGTTCATCAATCTATATTGGAGTTCAGAAGTTTTTCATGCTAGAACAAATACTTTAATTACACACCACATCTGACTTGTAAAGTTCAGGCTGCAACTAAACTGTCCCAGAATGTGCAGGAAAACCAGTTTTGCAGTTGCATTACAGTCCAATAGCAAAACAGAGGAAACTTGTGAAGACACAGAACCCTGTTCTTGGCTAGTCTGCTATACTAGCATTCACTTTCCTTCAGTCATACCTTGTTTTGGAAGCATGGAATTTGCTTCCTAGTACATATTAACATGCAAAATTCCTGCACAGTTTTTTTGCTGCAGCTTGGTGAAGAATGGTTTGCTCATGCATGTTATTCTTGCTTAGATTTTTTTTTCCATCTACTTTATACACTTCATCTATTTTTGTGTGTGCATGTGTGTACACATGTGGTCCTTCAGGATTTGCTGGCACAATACATGCAAGCAGAGCAGCATAGTAATTACAACTGTAATCATTAAATATACACATGATTTTTCAATTTTTCAGTGTCAGACGCTAAAACTCAAAAAAAATCCTGTTTTCTTTCCCTGACCTTTAATGAAAAGCTAACTCTCCAAATAAAAAAAAATAAAACAAAAAACCAAACAAAAAAAAACCCCCAACAAACCAAAACCAAACAGATCCTTGATCAAAACAGTGATTTTCTATAAAAAAATAGTTTCTAGTGAAAACTTTCAATACATCTCAACTTTTTGTGGATGCTAAGTATAGAAAGGATGCTGTGGCATTTTACAAGGAAAATAAATGAGAGACAGACCTCTTATCAAAACCTCAACATTTTTAATCCAGATGTTTTTAATTCAGGCATAGCAAGCAAGAAGAGAGAAAAATGAGCAGGAGAAGAACAGAAAGCTTTAAATTAGTAAGAGCACATGGATATTCTAGAAAACAAGATGAAAATAATTTAAATTAGATGGGATAATTAGTCTGGTGAAAACATAAAACAGGGATATCTATGAATAAGCTAACTACTCGTTTCCACACGAGTGTACATTCACAAAACAGGGACCATCAACTAAATTAAAGAATGACACCATTTTGGGGATCTTATATTTCATTCAAAATAAAGCACTTTATTCTGCTTTAGGTATTTAAAGAATTTTCAAAATGATAGGGAGCATCAAAAACGAGAGTCTGTTTTAACACAAATATTTAGCTAGACATTTTCTGTGAAAACAGCTCTAGAGGAAGGGTCTGTTAGAGATATTACTGAAGCACAGTATCAGAAGTAAATAATAATCCTCTGAAGAAATCCAGGTCTGCTCTCTTAATACACAAGCAGATAAACAACTGCTGCAATTTATTTTTACTTTTTAATCACCACTCTGATTTCTACTTGTGTTGCAAAATAAATTACTTATTGAATCTCTCTCAGTGCCAATGTAACTTCTTTAGGTCAGTCTGTATGTTGGATTTAGTTTTCCCCACATCCTGACCAGGGCAAACTAGAGCCATATAGTCAAGTCTGCCTGAAAAACAGGGAAGTAGTGGCCAGAATTTAAAGCTGTTTCTAGAAAAGGGGGATATACAGTTTGTGCCACTCATATAGCTACTGTCACCCTGCTCTGGCATATACAAAGCAGACTCTCCCTCTGTTAAAACAAGATATGAAAACAGGATAGACAGAATAAAATTCTCGTATATATTAATGGCTATATCCAGTACAATATAGGAAACTCACCGTACTGGTTTAGATTTGGCTTTCCAAATGTCCTTGGCTGCTTATTACTCTTTCCAGAGCCAAACCAGGGCATTCTTGGCTTCAGTTAAATTTGTGTTAGCCCAGCACACGCCAGTCTTCAGTTCCCTCGACACTGAGTTGTCTTTGTAAACCGAGGAAAACAGGATATCAGCAACTAAAAAAAAAATAAAAAATCACAGCATCTTATTGTGAGCTTGGAGTACATGTGTCGTTTCTTTATGGCCACAATCCAATATGCTTACCTATTTTCCAATTTTAAGTAATAGAAACCAAGAGAGTGCCTTGGTCAGAAGGGGTTATTAGCTATATGAAAGTTGACTTTCATTGTCATGAGCTTGGCTTATAAGGACTCTATTTGAAATCACCTTGAAAAGCTTTCAGCAGGTAAGTCTCTTAAATTGCTTTATAATCATACATATACATTGTAGTCAGACAACATACATGACAACAACTAAGGGAATTTCCTGCAGCTATTACAGTGAAATCGTTGCATCTCTCAAAGGATGATTATGTATAAATTATACAAATCTTGCATACAGATTTCCCCGAAGCAAATGCTCTCATGCTTCCTGTCACCAAACAGGAACATGGATCCATGATAGTACTATGTTTTAAGCATCCTCTGCATTAGATAGATCCTCTGCATTCTACCAGCAGATCCTCATATGAACAAAATAGAATTACTAAATCTGGTTAATAAGATCATCTTGAAGATGAGAGCTCTTCATGTCTTAAATGATCATCACGTTATGGAATGAACTGTTCTCTGGAGTTGCCTATTCCTAAACCAATTCTAGGGAGATCCCACCCAGTCAACAAACCTTAGTGATACCCATTAACTTCCTACAAAGTTAAATCAAGTCCTTTGCAAAGTCTCAGCATTCCAAAACAGAGCATGACTAGAGCTGCAGAGAAATGCAGAACCAAGAGAATTCTATTCAGCTCTCCACCATCCCTGTCACACAGTACATGCACATGATTTGTGCTAAGTGCGAGGGAGATAACACCTCCCTCTGGGAAGTGAGTCCTGACAACATGAAATATCTATTGTCTTGAATGAAGGAAGGAGGAGGAGATACACAGGTTGATTTTGCAAGGCAGAAACTTTAGAAGCTCTGGTAGGAATGCTTATCATATTTAAAGTCAAACTACAAACTTACATCATCTTCCTTATTTGGAACTTAAATACCCATCAGCTTCAGTGGAAACACAATTCTACCTCAACACACCAATGTTAGCATAAAGTTAGTCAGTGTGTCACTTTCTAGTTACAGCTCAGACAGATTTTAGGGAACACAGTTCTTTTCCAAATTTGAAATGTAAAACTTTATTCTGCTACATGAAGGAAAGTTTGTAGAATCAATGGCAACAACATAAAGGATTGTCAAAGCAGCATGCAGTTACGTCCTGTTGCTTATACACACTATACTTGAATAAATTCTTCACTGTTAACTTTTCCAACACGCAGTTTTCTTTGAAGATGAGACAAATGGCACAATTTTAAGGTGAGTACAGACCAAGATACACTTTGTAGATTTGCTATTCAGTTAAACTGAATACAAGACAACTGTGCTATTGCTTGCCATGCCACTTCCCCTATTTTTAGAGTATTTGTAGAAGAAAAACACCTGTATGATCATCTACACTGTTCACTGTGTTGAATATGAATTCATTGAATTCTTCAATGAAGAACTATTAGGTTGTTCTCCCCAGCGTAGGGCATAGGCATGAAGAGTAATGAACAATTAAAGCTAATTTGAGAGGGAATGACAGAACTGAGATCACCAGCCCATACCTAAAAATCTGCTTAGCCACAGATAAGGAGGTAACTTATTCGTGCTGTCCCAAGTGCTGCCTACATCTAGATATGAAATACACAACTTTGTTGCTTCCCTTTGTATTAAGAAGTGTTTACTGATAGAAGGCCTTGTGATATATTTCAAGTTTATTTGCACATTCTGTAAAATCTTGTCATTAATTAAGAAAAAAAAATCACACTGAGAAAGAGTTTATTGCAGGTGGGTTCCACTCCCCCCATCGCAAGTTTATTGAGTTTTTCTTACATATTAAATGTGTCAACAAGACTAGATCCCCAGAATATATTGTATAAATATTTATATAGGTATTTTCCCAAGCTTGGCCTCATATGTGCACGCATCCGAGGAGAAATAGCTGTGTTGTGCTTCAACTGTTTATGGGAGTTGGGGAAGCAGGGACAGAAGACTTAATCTGAGACACAGATTGTTTCACAGTTTACCTCTTTGTCAGCATCTCACCCCACAACCTGCTACCTGCACAACCAACTACATGGAAGAACTTACAAGAAATCATTACACAGACTTGGACTTCCTTTCCCAAACTGAGAAAATTTTTATGAAATTGTATAATATTACTAAATAAATTCAATATTAACAGAAAATGAACAACCACCATGCTTCCCATAGCAAGAACTACTGAAGAACAACCAAAACCAGAAGTAGCCAGGCTTAAGCTTTCCAGGACATATGAACAGTCTGTTTACTCCAGAGTATCTTACACATAAGATGATAAACCAATTACACTGTGATAGCTCTGACACTGCAGTTTGAAGAGGTTTGTTTTACATACAGAACTAATGTGAATTTCCAAAATGCTAACAGAGCATTTTTTGCCACACAAATTGTTTAGCCTGTATTAATCAAATCTATAAAATCAGAAAAGTTTTCTTTTGCAATCTAAGCTCTTCAGGACATAAAAACACTCTGTTTACTACAGAAGCAGCTTAGACACAAGGGTATAAACCAATTATGTTATGTTGGATCCAACCTTGCAGTTCAAATAAGGGTCAGACAGTAGCACTTAACTTGTATTTACGGGATTTACCCTCAGCCTTCAACCTTTGTTGAAGTAGTTACTAAGAATATGTAGTTGCAATTCTATTGAGACTGGTGTGTTTTAGAATCCCCCTCACTGAATCCACTCCCGAATTCTTTTCTCAATGGAAATCCAGTCAAAAAAATATACAAAATGTGTCTTCTGGATTTTTCTCAGCTCCAAAGAGGTGTACCTTGTCAACCTGCCTACTTCTGTGTAACTGCTATACTACGGGAACTGAGAAATATTGTAGCATGTAGATGAAAATTGCCAGGGTAGTGTCTTCAATTCTGCAGATTTCTACAAAGACAGGTTTTAAAGCTAACACTATGAAGTTCATAACTGTCACGATATTTAGGGCCAAAATTCAGAGTAAAAAAAAAAAAAATCCAAGTTTCCTTGTTGGAACATCAATTAATTAATCCACAGTACTGATTATGAGGCATTTTTATTGTGATAGGCCAACTTTTTGCTGTTGTGCTGTGTGTCACTTGCCTGTAAGCAAGAGGATGCCTCAATCTAAAAAGCATTCTGTGTAAATAAATGCAAAATGTCAGCTGTAAATACAGAAGGTGCAAAGACAGTTCATTAATATATAACTGACAGAGTTGGAATCAAGGTATTCTACTTCCAGAAAATCACATTCAACATAGTACTACTTGAACCACAAAATCAAACTCACTCTGTTGGTACCAAACTATGTGTTTATATATAATATATTGCTATGCATAGTGAGTCACAATGAAAATGACTGGGTTTTCTTAACCATTTCCCACTAATTACATGAAATACAATTGTTCCAGGATCCAAACCCACAAACTCTGGAACACGAAAGTTCTTTGCTTTTTTCTTTATCACCTAACAGGTTCTTTCATGCCCACTTTTTCATGCTGCAAGGTGCTGCCTTCCAGCCTACAAAGACATAAAATATACTACAGGAACTATAAATCTCTCCCTCATATATGCAGAAAACTAATTTCCTATATTGCTTTTTCCAATCAACTCTCTGTTTTTCATTAAGCACGGCATGTAATTCAAAAATACATTTGGGATACAAGTCTGAGAATTTTCTAAGAAAGACCCCCAGGTGGCTGAACAGTAACCCAGCACTCAAGCTGGGAGATTTCTAAGAGCTACTTGACATAAAACAATTAAATTGATTCAATCATTTGAGTTCAAGCTCAGTTACAACTGTTAAACTCCAGATTCAGCAGGTATATGCAGCACTGGATTTTAGACCCAGTGAAGGATATTTGAATAAAGTTGATTCTTTATCTCTTTGCCTCCCAATGGCCACTGAGACATTTTTGCACTAGAACCTATGTCTTTAGAGACAGTTTAGCCTTCTGTTTCTCTATTTCTAGTTCATCACTGATTTTTGCACTACAGCAGGACCCAAGAACCCTGGCACCAGGCAGGACAACTCTGAACAATACTGACTAGGACAATGCATGTTTTCAAGAGCTCATGTGCAGAGAAAACAAACCTCCAAATACAGCATCTGCTACATAAAGAAATACAGGTTTAATTTAAGCAGTTTGGATTTTAGAAATCCATTATATTTACTTGTATATAAGCAGTGTTGGCTGATGAATGGCGTCTGTACAATTAATAAACGCTAATACAGCATTATTTCTGCAGTTCTAACAAACAGCAATCTTAAAAATGGGACATTATTTATTCTGAGAACTGGCCAGAGAACTGAAGTTCTTTTAAGTTGTCTTTAAAGCTTTTACAGCTCAATCTCCATACACATTCACAATTAGGGCAGGGGGGTGGAATTGAGGGAGAAATCTTCCAAATATTTTGACAAAATGTTTGGTCAATGTGCCTTTTTTCTTTAAAAAATATAGAGAAACCTACCAGATTGTTGCTTTAGATAAACTATATCAACCCAAATCTCTGACTCAAAAATATTTCCTTTCCATTCTTCGAAGACTTTGAAGCACTTAATTTCTTCTCACACATTTCTACACTGGCCAGCCAATTACAATATTTTGTATTTAAGGCACTACAAAGCAAATTAAAATCTTAAAGCCTGGACCCAATTAACACAGAATTTAGGTGGCATATAGATGTTTACAACAGCATTTTCTAGTCTAAGTCTTCTCTAAATTGTAGACCTTCTAGCTTAAACCCCTCTTTTTTCTATGGGAGAATGTTCCAGTCTTTCAGATTACCCAGAGTCTAGCATTTGCTGGGACCGATGTTAGTTTACCCACATATAAATATTAATGAAATTAATTCAAAGTTTTATATTTTAGCAATGCAAACCAATAACTCGATTCTGAAGTAGTGCTGTTACACAGCTCCCATCTCCTGCTGATTTTGATTAAGGTGGGTGGGTATTAAGAAAGGGATTCCTCAGCAGGAAGTAACCAAAAATTGATGGCTACCTAACCCGTTAAATTTAGTTGAATACAGTAAAAATAATTAAATATATCCACTGCCAGCAAAATATTAGAGGCTTCCAGCAGATACATTTGGAACATTCTCTAAAACCCCAGAATGGTTTTAAAACACTGTGGTCTTTATTAGCAGACACTGTTCTCCAGTTCATGAACACAAAGTAGACAAAGAAAGCAAGGTGAGATGTAGATTTTGCTACCACATGATCTTTTTCAGTGGGTGAAAAATAAAGAATAGGCAAAGGGTTATAAACAAAACTAACCGTGCCCCCCTTAAGTCTCGCATATGAATGATTTGTGGGTATGTCACACGCAGTCACAATTCAAGATCTGAAGCTTCTTTATTTCAAGTACAATTTTTTCTCCTTTTGCTTTGGTTTACATTCTAAAGTAGACAGACCTATCAAACCACCTCACAGCTTATTCAGTAAATCACAGAAACCATTTTTCTTTACAAAAAAATCTGCAAAAAGGTGCTTTTTTCTTTAATGTAGAGACTTTGACCTATGGCATACAAGTCATAGATACAAAAAAGGTATTTTTCATAAAAGTATTCAAATTGAATACCTTTCAGATAAAAGCATTTCTTTACGACTTTCTAACTACTCTTAACAGTAGTAGAAAAACTATAGCTGCAGATGGTACATACACTTCCTTCCACTGAATGTTGAAGTCTTTTATTAAAACTGAACAGGGAAACTGCAAGTTTTCATTTAGGATAAATTCCTTCCCTTGGCAGTTTTTTCCTGTCTCTGTGTTCATGTTATTTTAAGACACTTTCATTTGATCATTCAATATTTTCCACCACTGACTAGGTGATGAATAGGCTTGCCACCTGGCTCAGCTTCCCATCCCCTCTCCCAGTTTGAATATTTCTTTAGACATGAAAGCCAAAGGAAATGGAAAAACTGCCAGTGGTATTTTTTTAATGCCTTCAACAAACAAAAATTAAAAAAAAAAGATTCTGTGTGGACATGAAAACCAAGACCTTCCCTGGGTCCATCTGTCACCTCCTCCCTTGCAAAAATTGCTACATTTAAGCCAAAATTAATCTCAGCAGAATTTTAAGGAAAAATATTGATTCAGTCTCAAACCATTCAGTTGCTTCTTCAGGAATCTATTTCTATCTCACTGAATCCTTTTCACATATTTTAGTGCTTTCTCAGCTTCCTGTATCCCGCCTTTCCCACTTTTCTACTTGACTTTTTTCTTTCAATATCATCATTAAATAATGAGCATCTTCTGCTATTCTTATCTTTCAGGATGCTGCAGTGCCTGTCTCTGTAACTCCATCTCTCCTGCATCTCACCTTCCTTTCCTTTAACTTCCAACTCTGCTTTTGCGTTTTCTCTCCATGAAATTATATCATATACATATTCAAGATAATCCTAAAATAAGTGATCCCCATGGATAACACCCTTTTGCAACTCACCTTCCTCTTTAGCACCTAGAATAATTTATTACTGTATTAATAGCCCTAGGACACATGTACTACCAACCACCAAAGAATCTACTATACAGGATGACAGTGATGCCTCAGGGCTTTTTGATTTTGTAATTTTATAGATTTTAGAAGTTAATGTAGTTTTAATGTAACAGCAAAGTAACTTCAGTAGCTTAATGTTTACACATACCAACCCCATCCTATATCAATCCCTCAAAACTCCAGTAGCTGTTTAGTCTCCATTTCAGGGTAGAATTGCAGAGAAACGCCATGAGCCCTGCACCAGAAGATAAAGACACAGACAGAATAACACCAAATCTGGAACTTTGGAAGGCCTCCAAGGACCAGACGTGCTGTGAGGAAGACGAGGACAATGAAAGAGGGGTCCCAAACCCCCAGACTCAATTCCTGATGGGGCATGCCAGGGGGAGCATGGGGGAGGACCAGGGGGAATAACAGAATGAGATTGGATGGACATTATTATAAAATCTTGGAACCTGGGAACTGAGGGGGGGATCCTGTGGATATGTATTCCTGGAGCCTGAAGGTTCATTAAAGCTTCTGCTCTCCTTATCTCCTACTAAATTTGCCTGGAGTTTTTTCCGCCTCAGTCTTTAAGGCATCAACAGTCTCCACCATCTACTGAAGGCTGACAGAACTATGACAGCTCCTTAGAGAAGAGTCTGCACTTCCTGAGGATGCTTTTCCAGTGTAACTACACCACCTTCCACAATCCTGAGTCTGGAGTCACAGTTGCCATTAGTTGCTATTCAGTTTCCAGTGGGAACTCCAGATTAATTTTCCCCAAGTAAAGCACAAGTGGAAACCTTGCTGTACAGTGTTCTTTGATAAACCTATGCAAAGCAAATGTGCACCACTACACAGCAAGTTGAAAGCAAAGCTTCATTAGACTAACTAGAACAAATCCAGATGTTAAGAAAGTTTTCCATGGGTGGTAGTTGGAGAAGAATAACTTTCAAATTGACTTTTCAGTGAAAAACCTCATATTTTTCTGCCTCCTCATATCTCATCCTCCCTTAAATGAAAAAAAAAAAAATCAACCAACATTATTAATTCATGGAGAAAAAGTACATATGCCAACTCCAACTTCTAGATCTTGAAGTCTTCATGGAAGTTCTTCCCTGGTGATATCAGACTATCAGCTTCCTAAGAGAATTAACTTGATGTAATCAGTTCTGCTCAAAGGGATGACTGTTTCATTTTGAGACTACTTATTCTAACTATTGATCATGCCCACACATAAAAAAATGAGGGTATGAAATATCCAAATTACAATCCTTCACAGTCACATTGTTCAATTTTCTATTTAAAATTGACATTTTCAGAGAAAAGTATGTAAGCACAAAACTTATTTTTTTTTTTTTTTTTTAATAACTTTTGGGTTATTCCCCCCATCATCACCACTAAAACATTTTTATGAGGAAAAAGGACTTTCTAGTTTCCTTAGAAAAACTAGTTCCTATCTTCAGCCGCATCTTAGCAGGTACCACCAATGTAGCTGGATCATGAAAAGGAGCTTTCCCTGTCCTGAAAACATGGCAACAATTACACTCTCCTCAGATCAAACCATCACAGAACCTCCTACAAACTTCATACAGAAACTGTGGGGAGAGGCATGGAAAAAAGAACCTCCATGTCCCTCTTGGTTTTTCAGATTTTTGCCTGCTTATTCCAAGTCGCTGAGGCTGAAGAAGTTGGTCTGAACTACAAGAAAGTTTAATTTGAGCCAAGTAAGAACAGCTGAATGCTCAATCTTGACAAAGACTGCCTGTACCTTGGCCCAAACAGACACTGTAGATATGCAATAGCCACCATTTTAGCTTTACTGCCTTGCTTACTGCTCCAGAACTATGTTACATCTGAATCACAGAATAATTTAGGTTGGAAAAGACCTCCAAGATAATTGAGTCCAACTGTTAACCCAGCACTGACAAGTCCAGTACTAAACAACGTCCCTGAGTGGTTTACATATATTTTAAATACCTCCAGGGATGGTGACCCAACAACTTCCCAAGGCAGCCCGTTTCAACCAATGCAGGCTTGCCCTTACTTTTGAAATACTTTTAGACAAAGCAAATTCAAACTTCAATTCTACGTTTTTTTTTTTTTCACTGAGGCATACAGTTTAAGCATTTTTTTTTTCCTACAGTGAGAGGTTAACACAGTTTATGTGCTGCATAGTTTCCAATACAAGAAAATCTCTCCCTTCTACTCTAATAAGACATAGATAGTATGCCACAGTTTTCATTCTTCATCACAGTTCTACCGCTAGTTTTCTAACGAGTTTCCTTTTTCATTCAGACTAACAAGTCTTTCATACCAGGGCTTTCAACTCAAGTATTATTTGAATAAACGTTAGGAGAAAAAAAAAAAAATTAAAAAACTGTTTTGGTAAGAAAACAGATTTTTACCTAGTTAATTCTTGTTTTAAAAATGTTAAGAGTGTGAAATTTGGCACATTCGGTAAGCTAGGGTTGCACAAGGTAGACATTGCAACCATTCTCCGTATCCACGAGGTAGAAGTAATTTTATGACAACTTTTAGTTTTTATTTGGATCACAGTCTTATCTTTATAATAGTCATTCTACTAAATAAAACATGTTCTGCAAGTTGGTTACCTCACTTGTGTGTTGATTAAATCATAACATTAGATGTTCCCACAGATCTGGGTGGCAAACCTTGAATAACATCAAACTGGTAAGCATAGATTATCCAGCTGTAGCAGACTATGAGGATTTGGTAGTAAATAGGCTGTGTTTGCAGTTCTGTAGAAAAGCTTTCTGAAAATTCAATTCCAGCTTTCATTTAATACTTATATGTACCTCTTATGTTACCAGTGCTAGACAATACATGCAAGAAATTAGTCCATTTTAGGAAGATAACCTAGGAACAATTAAGGTCAGAGAAGGGACAGAATATAAGCCTCAAAGTCAGTGCTCAAGTCAGCAATATCATGGATATTTATGAAAAATTTCCCATTCTAGTGTCTGGTGCATTCTGCATTTTAGGTTCCTCTTGTTTGTTAAGAGAAGACCTGTCTCCTGCTTTTCTACAAGGACATTACAACTGATCTCAAGAGTAACAACTACAGCTTCACTGCCCAGTAGCAGTGGTCCCTTACTAGAGACCCAAGTCACCCTTCAGCTCTACTTAGCATAATTCACCTCTGGGTTGTCTCTCCACCATCATTGCTTGTTCAGGACAACTGTGTCTTTATTAGTTTGTCTTTGCCAAGTATTTACAAAGAGAGCAGTGATGCACAACATACTGAAAACATACCTTTTTATCAGAGATAAGTTGCCACCAAAAGGTAAGCACAAGTTTCCTCCAAACCTCCAAGCTATTCAGACCAGATCTTTTGGCGAAAGAGATCTATATCCCTGACTACATTTGGTGCAGGCACCTCTATGTTTACGTACATTTGTGTCTTGCTCTAGGAAATGAGGTTTGTGCGGTTTAGTCGTAAATCACAACGTGCAATTCCCCAAGTGGTCTAAGAGCAAACATAAATACTGTCATTAAAATACAATTACTGTCAAACCTGATTCATTCTTCATCCAGTTTCCTAGTTTTGAACACAGTGCAAATTTTGCAGGCTTTCAGTGAAGTAAGCATTTGTACCTATGCATATGTTTGAAAGTACAAAAATAAGGAGTCAAATATTTATAGAAATATTAGTCACAAAGATAAGACATAGGGAGAAGGGAAAAGGGGGCAACAAAATTGAATAACCTTGAGGCAACTTCTAATCTAAAGTTATAAAAATTCTTTGTAGTTTTATTGATTTCACTACTTAAGAAAGATCTGCAGTCTGTTTTCTGTAAAAGCTATATGGTACTTAATAACATATCAGACAGCAATTAAGCCAGCAAATGCGCCTACAGCATTTTGCATTAGAAACATGTTGCGAAGCTATAATGTGCCAGATAAATACAGATCTCCAAACCAGTCTCACCTAACATGCTTGGTCTCACCTAATACACTTGAAATGCTCATACAGAGTAAACATTAGATTTATTAGAGGGATTTCTTAAGCCTAAACAAGAGCCTTATAAACGTGTAAGATTAGGTCACATACTAAACAAATTGCAACACCCAAATGACACTGAGATGAGGGCAAACCTTTAGCCAGTATGCTACACAATGAACATTAGCCTCTAAATTGAGAACTCTGTTTTAATGCAGAAATTACTGCACTTAACGGGGTTTTAAGCCAGAGTTCAGGCTGCAAGGCAGAGGCACAGAAAGAAAGGGGAGAACTAACTCTCCTGCCATTAGAAACAACAGACACATATGTTTGTCTGTTTTGGCAGCCATGAACATAGCAGCTATTTACCAAGAGACAACAAACATACCACCTAGGCAGAAAAAAGTTTGTTTACACTGCATGACAGATGTGGAGAGTTTAATTTCTCCATTTTTATGGGAATGGGCTAGCAAATACAACTTGAATACCAATTTGAGAAACCAGGTCAAAAATGCAGGATATCCGGCATCATGATGAAAATTAACTAGTACTTGTGCATAGAGCTAGTATATAAACAGAAGTGAACTAGCTGATTTCCAGAGAATCAAGAGATGATTGTAACAAAAAGAAGGAAAAATAAATAAAAGAAAAATAATAAAAAAAAACCTTTCAAGAGGACAAATGCAAGACAAATATGTGCAGAAAACTCAGAAGCAAAATTTGTCAGAAAAAAAATGCCAAACTGAACTTTGTAGATGAAAAAAGCTAATATTAAACAGTGCCACCTTTAGAACTTATAATTAGTGCCCTAAGAAAATGTCACCTTTTTTATTTCACAGTCCAACTTTATAAAGCAATTTCTAAAGTAGCATGCACACTCAAAGTATTTAGTTTGTAACCAAGCACATTATTAGTATCATTATTACTACACTCAAAGAATGCTAAAATCCCTGAAAGAAACTCCTCTGAATAACACATTGTTAAAACCTCATGTAGCTGTTTCTGTTCCATTGCTGCTGCACCACACTTAGTTTCAGTTTTATTAAAGTAATCCCAGTAGAAGAAAGCCTACACACTTCAACTTAGGGGTTTGAAGTGATTAAGGAATTTCCTCATGTTCCTGCAGAATATTTAAAACAAAACAACAAAAATCCCTATGTGTTTTGGTTCCAATATCTTTAGCACTCATAAGTACGTGCAAACAGTACAGGGAAAGACAGGAAATTATTTCTGTGACAAAACCCCTAACATTCTCCAAATAAAAGTTAAGATTACAAAAAGAAAAATACTTCAAGAGAGTATACGCACCATCTCATGCAAAGTCATTATTTATGTGCAAGCCTGTGCACTTCAAAAATCAGTATATAATAGCGATGATTTTGATTTATGAAACAGTTCTTTGCCAGCATACACAGCACAGATTGATTATGGGTATCTGGCAGAAACACACAGTGATCATATCTGGATATGGCACACAGTTGCAACAGGTGAATTCACAGGGTTCCACACATGGAATTTCTTTTAATATCCAACTGCTGTATGATATCAAATACTTCACCACCACCAAATGAAAAGCTTAGTGAGCTTTTTTAATAGACAGGTAAAAAATGTATGCAAAACACATTTAACTATATGCTTCACAGAGGCAGAGTAAAAACCTAATACAGTTTTGTGTATCACACATTAGGGATACAGTGAGGGGGGGGGAAAAAATCCCCACATTACAGGCACAAATATAAACCATTTAGACTATACAAATAACACATTTTATTGATCACATCGATGTTGTATGCTGAGGCATATCTTAATACTCATTTTAATAACTAGGACAAAGCCTGAATCATTGAAAGTATTAGCTATTGGTGAAAAATTACTAGAGAACTCTGGGTTTAGAGATCAAAAGATTACATTAGACTAGAGAATTAGTGTCAGGGAAAAAGAAGCTTTTACAAATTAAGATCCTCCCTCATGTGCTTGGCAGTCCAATAAAGGCAAACAGAAGCTGAGGCTACATCTAACTACAGCTGCTTAAGGCTACTGCTCAAACACTATCACACTTAAGGCATTTAAATGCTTTGCTAGCTAGTGTTCAACACTGACGTTAGCACAGACTTCAGTTATTTCAGCCAGAAAATACTGAGTCAAAGCACCAGAAGTGTGGTGTTTTTCTCAAGCACAGAGTCCCATTCCTTAGGCTTGTTTTGGACATCTGTGTCAGCTCTTTCAAGGAAGGCCAGAAACAGACCACCTATATTGTGAGGGACCACGCCAAGACCTCAAGACTCATGTGGCATAAGCATGGACTCAATGATCCTTGTGGGTCTCTTCCAACTCAGCATATTCTGTGATTCTGTGACATCCTTATTTGTGTGGTTTAGGTTTTAAAATTCAGGAAACTAAAACAAAGCTAAAAAAGAGTAACTAATTTACCAACTTTTGCTTCCAGTGAAGGAAACAGATTAGTTTGTCCACTGCCTCAGAGTTTGTTGGATTCTCAGTCAGAGCGCAACCCCAAAGGGCTGAGATGGTAGAAACCAGAATAAAACAAGCAGAATAAAACAGTCCAGACCTGTCTAATGAAAGCAGTATGGGCAGCTTCCTGTTCAACAGTCTGGCTTCTTGGATGCCTGACTCTCCACATGCCATGGGTGGGGAATTTGGTACCTAGATGAGTATTCACAGTCTCCACTAGCCAGCAGCAAGCATCCACTCTGCAGAGGCCCAGAAAAGTCTTCTACAGGTGGGTCATCACACCCTCACACGACACTTTTCAGTGACATGGATTCAAGAGTTCCTAAAGTTTCTGACAACTTCTATCTACTTTTTCCAGTACGTGAAATGCAGCAACAGCTGCTCTTTGATTTCAAAGTTACCCCTCAGAAGCGTAATTTTCCTCCTCTCCTCCTGAAATTCTTACATGTGAGCCTGGCAGCTCACAACATGTTTGATGAGATGTTTTTATAGCCACTAATACAACAGGATATCCAATTCAGGGAGACATCATGTCAACAGATTCTGACAAAGATGTCATCTCTAGATATCATCACCCAAGTAAAATAGGATTTGATGACAAAGCTTTGCCTCTGGTTTCACCATAGCTTGCTTTATTAAAGCATTTGTCAAAAACTAGATGTTTCTGAGCAACTTGGTAGATAATTCTGAAGACTAGTTAATGATGGATGGTTCATGTTAAAAATCTGTGATCCCAGAACTAAATGGACAATGCATAAATAAACAAAACCTCCCTAATAACTGAGATTTGGATTGCTCAGAAGTTCTGCCCATATCCTTAACAGTAGTTAAGAAAAAAAAAAGAAAAGGATTTGGACAGGTAAACAACAAGCTCTGCAAACTCAGGCTTGGGAACTGGGCAGTACAGACTTGGAAAACGCCAGCATTTGGGCAAAATACATAAAGAGCTTTCTGCACAGACTGGCAGTTGTTTATGCTTTAAATAGTTCATCTCTTAGCAATATTAAAAAAAACAAAGAATCACTTTCAGAGATGTCTTTGCAGAAGTGCAAATAATCATCTTAACTTCAGCACACAAGAATTGGGAAAAAAATTATCTAAATTAGAGGCAGCACAGTTCTGAATTAAATTTAAATAAAAAGTAAATTAATTTTT
The DNA here is from genome assembly GCA_013400415.1 of Scytalopus superciliaris. Taxonomy (NCBI): domain Eukaryota; kingdom Metazoa; phylum Chordata; class Aves; order Passeriformes; family Rhinocryptidae; genus Scytalopus; species Scytalopus superciliaris. Next base: position 792,964 of record VXBX01000010.1, read on the forward strand.
AAAAACCCCAAAAACATTCAAAAGAGGCAGGATCAGCAGGTCAAGAGAGGTGATTCTACCCCTCTACTGTTCTCTTGTGAGAAGCTACAGTACTGTGTTCAGTTCTGGGGCCTCTGAAGCAAGAAAGACATTGACCTGTTGGAACAGGTCTGGAGGAGGGCCATGAAGATGATCAGAGGGCTGGAGCGCCTCTCCTATGAAGACAGGCTGAGAGAAGAGAAGGATTTGGGAAGACTTCATAGCAACCTTACAGCACCTAAAAAAGGGAGCCTACAAGAAGGACGGAGAGGGACTTATTACAAGGGTGTGTAGTGACAAGACAAAGGGGAATGGTTTCATACTGAAAGAGAGTAGGTTTAGATTAGATACTAGGAAGAAATTCTTTCCCGTGAGGGTGGTGAGCCACTGGAACATGTTGCCCAGAGAAGTTGTCGATGCCCCACCCATGGAAGTATTTAAAGCCAGTTTGGATGGAGCTTTAAGCAACCTGGTCTAGTGGAAGGCGTCTCTGCCCATGGCAGGGGAGTTGGAACTAAATTATATTTAAGGTCCCTTCTAACACACACCATTTAAATATTCCATGATCCTTATTTGAAGTTGTTCTGAATATGCAAATTATGGTTACTTTAGTAAGGAATAAAAATTGGAATGTATTCAAGTCATGGGCTTCCATTGCCAGATAAAATTTCAGGAAATAAATCTTTAAGGATCTTGATTACTTAAAATGTACCACATTTTTTTTCTTTCTCTGTAATTTAATGATCATCATGAAATATGGAATACTAATCAAATTTCATCACCTCTACTGAATTTTTTGCCACAAGAGAATGACACTAGGAAGTCACAAGAAAGCAAATATAAATAAATTTCAGAAATACAGGAGTTTTTTCTGCTAATATCTTCTTCTGATTTCTTATTGACACATTTCATCACAGGAAACAGCTTCAAAAAATTTGCTCAATTCTTTTGTAGGAAGAGCTGGAAAGACTTCAGTTGGACACTGACAAATTGAAAGCTATTTGCTGAGTTGCTTCAAAACAATTTTATGCCTGAATTCCTTTTCATGCAACACACTCTTGCTCAGTGAGATGAGCAATGTGCCCTTTCCAAGAATTACATTTCCTCATCTAAACTTCACAATTATTCCTCTCTGATTTGAAGCTGACAGGTTTCTCAAAATTTTGGTTGCTGTTTTGAGGAATTTAACTGCATCTAAAAGATCTTGTATTCATTTGCCACCTGCTCCTTGTCATTGCTGGAGGACAATGCCACAGACTGACTGCATTCAGCACCTCCTGCTTCAGGCACCCCACCCCCCCCCCCCCGCCTCAGTATGCAGGTGCCAGATTGATGCAGATGTAACAAGCAATATCTGAACACAGGCAAAATCAGTCTGTCTCCAGGACTTAGGATTCTTCCTGTCATTGATTTACATCTTCAGACCTTCATCTAACATACATTTCTCAATTCCTCCCCCGCCTTTTTCCTCCAGCTTCATGGCCT
>VXBX01000010.1:794481-814829 GCA_013400415.1 Scytalopus superciliaris
ACTACAGCTTCTTGCCACAATGCTTGGCAAACAGATGAATTCTCCCACAAGTCTCAACCACACACACCTTGAGAACTGGAGATAACACTTCTACTGCTGCTCACCAATGTGGTATTTATTCTAAGCACTAAGCCCCAGCAAAATTACATTCCAGGAAGGCCCTATCCCAGTCTACAAAAATTCTTGTAACAGAATACAAAAGTTACTGATACTCCACAATGGTTGACTTGGAAGTTTTAAAGTTTTTCTGCATTTTACACAATATCTGCACTATTTTTGCACTTTCTCAGTGCACCAACAAAGACAGTAAGTTCCTTGAAAATGAAGGGCAAAAGAATTGTCAATCAAAAAAAACCCAGTAGGAGTCTAGCTCAAGCGGGTAGGGGTGGCAGGGGGAAGTTTTCATTATCATTGTTTTAACTGATATCAGGAAAAGTTATGGAAACCTGTCTGATGGAAACCTCTGTATTAGGACAAACTTCAGTCTTCCCTTTTTGATGTTATGAAAAGAGTTTGCATTTTATCTCAAAAGACAAGGAGCAAAATATTTTACCAAGACTTTGCTTCATACTTTTAACCCAACAGCTGGAATTCATAGACTTGACCAAACTCTTTGCCTGGGACCATCTGGATATACATCCTTCATGGTGCAAAGAGATTGCAGGCAGAAGTGAATGACTGGTGGTAGTTGAGGAAACCTACACTAGCAGCCAGTTTTAGGGCATTTCCTGCTGTGTCTCTGTGTTTTCCATTTGCTGTATTTTTGTAACAAGCACCAGATCTAAGAGAGAGAGCATTACCAAACCCCCAAATAAGGAATGGAAATTCCCTCAGTACCCGAGAAGAAAAATGAGGGGTTTATGCACTTCTTATTCAAAGTCACATAGCAAAATCAGCAGTGATCACTTTGTCTTTGCTCCTCTCTCTTTTTGCATAGTCACTCATCCTATTCAAGTAGCTGCTGCCAAAAGAGTATGCCTAGTGCCAAATCCAGAACTACCACTGTTGAAGGGAAGGACTAAGCACACACCTACCCCCAGCTCTTTCACTTAAGTAGAATGCTAATCCTATCCCTGTCAATTTGTTTAGGCTTAATCTTTTCTAAATTTCAGGCTTTCCTCATAGCTCATGTTTTCCCATGTTTTTATTACCAAAGCTCCTCTCCGGACTCTTATCAATTGGCCTACATTTATGAAAATACAACTTTCAGTTGAGATTTCATAGTCACCCCCAGAAGAGGAGTTTCTTGTCTCACTTTTTTTGTGCCATGTGTATTTGTCATGTTTTAACATGTAGCTTGGGCCCCAGATCCTTTCTGCAAAACTGTTGTTTCATAGTACTGTTATTACTGGAAAAACTAAGTATTCTGCATCTCCTATTTCTTATTTTGTACTCCCTCTCATTCTATTAAGAAAACTTTGTGTCTGTATTTCAGCTTCACCTTCTTATTTCAGATAACTGCTCTGATTTGTCTAGACCATTCTCATGGTGTTTCCCCAAGAATTACAATTCCTTTCAGATAAAGTTATCAATTCTGATAGCACCTACTCTGTTCCATCAACCTAAATCAATGAAACCAGCAGAGATTTCAGAATGCAGCTGGGTATGACCTCACCTAACATCCTCTTTTGTATTGACAGCTTAATCACAAAAAGAGTTCTATTTTTCCAACCAGAGTGTGCCACCATACATATTTCCTTACTTTGGTGGAGAACACTGCCTTTTCGGAGGGTATTTAAAGCTTTGTCAAATTCACAGTGGTGTTTCACAATGTTAGCTATACATGATATTCTGGCCAAAGGGAAAAAAAATGCCATCAGATCTGACAAAAAGATGTATCAAACCAATGTAATGTATTTTAATATTATTATCCTCCAAATACAAATAACTTGTTCCCAAAAGCATTTGTAAATCCAAATTGCACCAATCTGTCTCACTTTTTTCTTTCTTTCCTCACATTTCACACTGCTGCTGCTGCTTCTTTAAGAAAGAAGAAAACTTAAAAAACTGACTTTTGACTTCAACAGTTCTTCGGCCCATCCATGCCCTCCATATTCCCATTACTACCCACAATCATTCAGAGACTGTTTCACATACTGAGCATTTAGCTACCAATAAGCAGCTCTATTTTATGGCCTTAATGAAATTAAGTGGTAGCAGACAAGTCTCATCTCTCATTTAGGCTTTTTTTTGGTAAAGCCATAATGGAAAGAAAAATCCATTGCATTGACAGTCTTTGCTCCATATATCTGTGAAACCTACTGTGATTTGTTTTGCTATACTACAACTTTTAACTACTATAGTCACATGCCAATCTTGTCCAATTTTTGTATAACTGCTATTGCAATGCCCCTATACATCAAAAGAGATTTTCATATAACCCCATATAATATTTGTTTCTGTATTCTACATTGGTTGGTGCAATAAAACAAATATTCAAACACTCCTACCAGACTACCAGTACAGATTACCAGCCTATCCTTGTTTCCCTACTGTCACATATTACTTAATTAAGTGGAAAATATTCACCTCCTTGCTTCTGTGAATGGAACAAAATAGTAATCTAATTTCTGAAGAAGTTCAGTCTGTGCACTTGCATAAGGAGCAGCTTCAATTACTTGATGCAATTACCAGTCTAGCTATTTGTAAAGCACATCCTTTTATCTCATCAGTTGAAGTGGAATAATGTTTACAGCCTTCCCAAAGCTTACATGTTGGTGCAAGTGCTACTTTGCCTTGCCACACAGTGGACTTTAAAAACAGGAAAATAAACATAATGAAGTATAATCTTTTTGGGGAAAAAATGAAAATTCTAAAAAAATCTCCAATTTTTTCAGAGACAATTAAGAACCGCTTTCATGTATTTTCAATCTTTGACTGCTTATCTTAAAGCCATTTACATATTAGTCCTCACTGGATATCTAAACTTTAACTCATCAGTGCTTTATACAACTCTAAGTAAAAGTGTTTGCAGTATTAGCTTAAAAATCTCCTGTTAATAAAGACAGTAAGAGAGAAGGGCAAAGGTATTTGCATTTCTGGACATGATATGAAAACTTTCAACATCAAGATGATTTAAAAAAAAATTACATATTGAACTCTGGATTCTGGCAGACCCTCAAGCCTTCAAGCAAATAATCATTTTTAAAATCTTCTCATTTGACACAAATATGAACTTATGCATACTCCTATTTTTTAAACCCTGCCTCAACCTCTGACTACCGTGTAAACATAAATGTGAATTTAAAAAAGGTTTGTGATGAAAGTGACAACTACAGGCTTGTAAACCCCACACGAGCTAATTTTAGGCACATATTACTATTAGGGTATATAGAGAAAAGTTACAAAGTACAGCCTTCATTCCATGGTCCATTAATCCTCTATTCAGAGAAAAGCTGCCATAGTCTTTATGAAGAAGAATGTCTACCTTGCAAACCTACTGAAGCTGCAAGGGTTATTGCACAGCTGATAAAATGAGAAATTTAATAAATTATCATTTAAGAGTAACTGTCAACTTAGATTTCCAGAAGACTTTTAACAAGATCTTATACAATACCTTTTGAAGAAATTAAAGAGACAATATGTAGGAGTACAACATTGGCTAAAGAAAAGAAACAGCACAGAAGAATCAGAAGACTCTGCTGTGGTGACTGTGCTGTTCAACGTACTCTAAAGTGACCTGTTTCCAGGAAGTAAGCAATGAGGCAAATAAATTTGCTAATGAAACATACATTCTTAAACAGCGAAGGAGAAATGGCAAACTGAGTAACTGCAGAAAGACCTTAAGGTGTCTGGACAATAAAGTGGCACCAGAAGTGTAAATTCCATGTTTTGCATGGAATAAAACAATTCACAGGTTTACTCGGCAGTCTCCAGAACACTGGGGTTATAGTAGATATTTTGTCATTAGCACCAATTCAATACTTACAGCAGCAATCAAAACAGAGAATGAAATATTTTACAGCATCACAGAATCATTAGGGTTGGAAGAGAACTCTGGAGATCATCTAGTCCAACCTCCCTGCCAAGGCAGAGTCACCTAAGACAAGTTACACAGGAATGAATCCAGCTGGATTTTTAATGTCTCCAGAGAGAAGATTCCATGACCTCTCTGGGCAGTCTGTTGCAGTGCTCTGCCACCCTCAACATAAAGAAGTTCCTCCTCATGCTGAGGTTGAATTTCTTGTGTTTTAGGAAATTTAGAACATTTGAGAAAGGAATAGAAGAAAAAATACTTAAAATTTCCTTTTCATGTTATTGTATTAATCTACAGTTTGCTCACAACTGGCATGAAGAGAAGTTCCAGGCAACTCTCACAACGTACAACAACCGGGAAAAGTTCAGAGAAGTGCAACAAGACTGAAACTGGCTCCACAGAGAAGGAAACAAGTAGGTTTGGCTTCTACAGCCTGGAACAGATGTAAGTAACAGGGAGCTATGATAGAGGACCATAAAATCATGAGTCTCACGAGAAGGCTGAAAAAGGTATTGAGAATTTACCTGCATTTCAATACATATACTGGGGTATATCAAATGAAGTCAAACTGGTATCAGAGTGAAAAACACAAGTGTCTGTATAGGCAAGAAGTGACAGACCTCAGGAATTCCTTGCCAAAGACTACTCTGTGCACAGTCTACATATGTTAAATGACAGGCTGGACAGATTCATGGCAAAGATGACCATGGATTTACTAAACAGATAAATAGATAAATGAGATTGGGTTTAGGGGAAAAAAAAACAACCAACCAAACAAAAAAGCCCAAAAAACAAAACGAACAAAAAAACCCCCACCACAACAAAACACCTAAAAATGAAGTAGAAGGTTGGAAGACCACTTTAGAAAGAAATATACATGTGCTTTGTCCTTACTTTCCAGGGAACCAATATCTAGCAACTGTAGGTTACAAGGAACTGGGACAGGTGGCTGAACCATTATGTTTTGAGATAGAGGAAAAAACTTTAGAATTATTTGTGCTAGAACTGAACCACATCATCATTTCACATATCATGTCCTGACAAATACTGAACAGAGGCACAAAAGGAGAATTAATTAGTCTAATAAATATCAGATACCTTTGTGACAACATCTAAGTTAGTTGAACATTTTTGGTAAAATGAATGTGTTACTTTGTCAGATAAATAGACATGGCACATACTTCCACTAATTTACCATGCAAGGTGACCTCTGTGCAAGTGATGCTGGGAACATGAAAGGGACTTCAAAAGTATAAAAGCACACATTTTTGCCCTCTTCAGACAATACAGTTTATTTTCATAATCCTTTCCCTCATTTACAGTATTTTAAGCTTAGGGCTATGGGGAGAAGGGTGGAAGGGAAAAGGAAAACTCATGAAGAGAAATCAAGGAAAAGTTCACTCGACATCATGGGTTTTGGTCCTCTGTGCCACCATTCACAAAGAGATGCTATACTGTAGAGAGAGTCTTTCAAAGGCACTGGTACATTTTGTGTCTTTTTGCCTTTTTCTTGTAAAGTAGTAAGTATGGCTCATCCACGGTCCTTCCATTCTTCAGTGGATCCATAAAAAAAGGTATATAGGCCCATAGCTGTCTTTATGTTAGAGACATATTTAGTTTCCAATAATCAAGATGTTGAAGTAACTTTCTGATCCCAACCATGTTTCTACCCTTCTCAGAACAGCAAAGCTCTGCTTCTGCTACTATGTAGGCTTTATATTTTAAATAAGAAGCTGAAAAAGGACAGACTTGTGCATGCACAACTTTTCAAAAACAAAAGCCAATTTTCTATTTCCAGAGCACACTTCAGCAGTACCTAGATATAAAGCTATTACCTGATGCAAGGGGAAAAAAACCCCAAAGCCAAATCAAAATGAACTATTACATCACTTCAGTAAAACACTTATTCTATCAGTCAGCCCTGCAGAACAAACCTTTCAGAAACCACATCCTCACACTGCAGCCTCACTCAAATCTCCACCCATTCAGAAAAAATCAGCTCACATGCAAAGAAAAGAATTTAGGTCAACATGGCCCTTGTACTATATATTTCTTCAGCTGGGGCATGGAAACAGTATTTATCTCTTTTTCACACTTGAAACACACATCTGTTTGTAAGTTACACGCCAGGTTATATACTTTTTCCTTCCAGACTCTCCTAAGCTTTCCCTTTTATATGTTCCAGGCAATTTTAAATTTCTAATAAGCTGCAGAGAGCTGCACAGTACAAAAATATGTAAAAGCCCTTAAAAGCTTCTCTGAGGTACTGCACGTGGAGGCAGAGCTAGAGGGCAAATTAACTGGTTAGTTTAAACCTCAGACAGTAGGTAAAGTTCATTTACAAGGCACAGCAGAGAACTGCAATGAGGTATCAGAGCAGATGTTCACAGTTGAAACAGGACCAAAAGCAAATGATAAAACTAATTTAGACTGCATTCCTGTAGCAGATTCAAAACAGGATCTGCATGGGCATTCCCAAATTTTGCATGCCCAATCCGCATGCAAATCTGTATTTACAGATTTGTGACACTGAGATTTGAGAGATATCATTCCAGCCAGAAACCTGAAGATCTTGAAGTGCCTAGGGATTCTAAGTGGGCAAGAGGTCATCAAAATGCCCAGGAACCAACTATGCTTTGATGATATTTTTCTACAGCGTGCAAATCCAGTTCAGGAGAAGAACATTTCTCCATGTCAGGGAAGTGCTGGTAGTGTAACTACCACATAGACATATAAGGACACAGAAAAGCAGAGATTCCCTCTCTTAAGAGTCCCAAACACTCATACAACTTTGTTGAAAGATTTCACAGGCCCACGTTAAGATAAAGGCATTCTCCACCTTCTAATGAAAATGCTCCAGGACACTGCTAAATTGTAGATGGTAAGGTCGGACTTTTCAGGGTTGCTTTAGATCACTGGCAGACTAAAATGGACCTTACAGTTGCTAAGCTAACTTTGGTCCTTGTGGTTGTTATGCATTTACTTTTTGTTCCATCTAAATTCAGTACATTCTGAATGCATAGACATTTTTGCCACGGAGCTTTGCCACAGACACCATGTCTACCCATAAACCGACTGCTTATTATTCCTGAAAAAGCCTTCCTGTTAAAAAAAAAAAAAAAGAATCCTTTAATAAGAAAATATGACAAAATCTGCTCTCGAGTTGACTTTTATTAGGACAAGTTTCAACCAGGAGGAGAATTTAAAAGTTGAGTTAAAAAGTACACAGTGGGTGGAGCAGGTTACAATGGAGGTGTTGGCACAAAGCTATCCGGGGAATTATGAACACAATGCTAAAATAATAGGATCTCTTGAATGGGAAGCCACAACTTCTGAATTTGAAAGACTTAGATTTACTTTCATGTGAAGACTTGTTGATAACTTAAATGGAAACGTCAGAGCACTTTTCATTCTCCATAATGTGCTGCAATCTTGAATACAAACAGAGACAGAAAGAAATAAACAGCATTAAGCAAACTAAAAGCTCTGAGAGCAATGGTTTAAAAAGGTGGCAGACAGGACAATCCTATTCCTGCATGAATGACTGACCATGACATGCATGCTCTGAGGCTGCACTAAAAAGACTTAAAAACCCTACTGTTTTCTTTTCACCTGTGCTGCAATGCTTGAATTCATGTGCTTTTGTTAATTGCTCTTAAGAGTAATTTTATTACGGTAAAACTAAGTAATTCCTGAGACTGACTATGATGCAACAATGTGTTACAAAAACTTCAGACAGAGACAAATATGGAAAAGACACATATATTTATAATAGGCTTTCATGGTATGGTTCCAGAAACATCCTCTGCCTTTTGAAAAAAACTAACCCTATTGTCTTTGGGATTTTAGGGAGGAAAGAAAAAAGGGTTGGCTGATTTGGTTTGTTTTTCTATATTCACTTTGAAGATTCTGAGACTTGTAGCTTTAACAATTTATTTTGACAGGGTAGGAAAAAAACACTATATGATTAAATAAGTGAGAAGCTTCAGAAAATTCTAAAATACGTTACCATTGAAGTCAAATTTTTTTAAAAATGTGATTTATATAAAATGCAATTTATATAAAATGCAGGAAAGCAAGTCTTCTAAAAACCAATGTTGATACAACTCAAAGTTTCATATTTATATTGTTGCACAGCTTTTTTTAACATTAGAACCTCTGCAGTACCACATTTAAGCATGTTCTGTTGCAGCTTTTTCTCTGTAAGACATATGCTGCTTGGCATAAAGTTTTACAGTGCTCACTAAGGGAAGAATAACTCCACTAAAGCCATAAGAAATACAATATATAACTGATTCAATTTAAACTGCTTTTACGCTTTCCCTAGCACAGATTTCAGCCTTCAAAAAACAAAAGCTAAGACAGTTTTCAGAGTTCCTTGCTCACATGACAGTGGGAACAGTAACCAGAGTCCAGAATGCATCACTGAGATGACTATACTGATGTTCATGGTGCTGTTGCATCCTGGAGTTCTTTAGTTTCTGCAGTGAAACCAGCTAAAACAAGACAGGATTTAACAGTAATCCTGTTTTCAGGGGGCCTGGCCTCCTCCCACAGGAAGGTTTTCCAGTTCACCTCATTAAGCTTCTAATTAGGCCCTGCAAAGCTCTGAATGGGAATTCAGACAGCTTCAGTGCCTTCTGCTGACAAGATAACAGGGGGACAACTGTAAGGGAGGGCAAAGTGCTACCAGGACATGCACATGCAGAGCTGACTGGGGTTGGAACTGAACAACATTTGACCCAAACCATTATATGATTCTATGACTGCAGATAGCTAGAAGTCTGGTTACTGATGCCTGATTCTTCAAAGAGACAAAAACTGATGGCGGAGGGGGTGAGGTGGGGGTGTGTGTGTGGAATTAAGAAAAGGAACATGTCAAGAATACATGCTTTTCAAAAAAAGAAAAAAAATCATTTATATCTCAACACAGAGAGCAGTTCTCTCAACTTTCCTTCTTTTAAGCCAACCTCCTATCATATTTGCATAAAAAAATGCCACCAGAAGCAAGTAAAAAAAGGATTCATACAAGGAGAAAAAAACAAAACAAAACCGAAAAACCCAAACCCCACCAAGCAGAAATTCTAGTCAAATTCCATGCAGATGCAAGCTGCTAGAGAGCACTCACTACACACCCAACCCAGGGTGAATTCTCTGTTCTGTTACTAAACCAGTGTAAAAACCAGAAGGTACATAATTACTGTAGTGACACATGAGGAAAATATTCCTCATAAAGAAACAGCAAAAAATTATTCTAAATTTTAAGATATTCAGAGTCCTAGAATAATTTAGATTAAAAAAGACCTTTAAGATCATCAAGTCCAATCATTAACCCAACCCATGTCCCTAAGTGCCACATCTACATGTCTTAAATCCCTCCAGGGATGATGATATCACCGCTTCCCTGGCCTGGCTGTTTCAGTGCTTGGCAACCCTTTTGGTGAAGAATTTTTCCCTAATATCCAATCTAAACTTCCTCTGGTGCAACTTGAGGTCATTTCCTCATGTCCTATCATGTGTTACTTGGCAAGAGAAGAGACCAGCCCCCACCTGGATACAACCTCCTTTCAGGCAGTAGGTCTGTAAGGTTTCCCCTGAGCTTCCTTTTCTCCAGGCTAAACACTCCCAAGCTCCTTCAATTGCTCCTCATAAGATTTGTGCTCCAGACCCTTCACCAGCTCAGTTGCCCTTCTCTGCACATGATCAAGCACCTCAAGTGTTTTTTCACAGTGAGGGGCCCAAAACTGAACATGGGATTTGAAGTGTGGCCTCACCAGTGCCAAGTACAGAGGGATGATCACTCCCCTGGTCCTGCTGGCCATACTTCTAGTACCCATGCATCGACAGCTTAAGCCATTTCACCCCTCAAAGCTCAGTAATACAGCAAATTAGGAGTCATGTTTTGCGAGTACACATTAAACAAACAAAGTGTGCACTCCATTTACAATCTGCAAGATCCAAACAACTTTTCCAGCACCATACAATACTACCCTTTTTTCTCAAAAGTAAAGGTTCCAGACAATCCAGAGTCATTGCCACTGTACATAAGTGGGAGCTTTTGCACTTATTTTACCTTGCTGTTGAAACACTTGCCTTTCTACAAAGTAATTTTTCCAGCACTAGATGTTCTTGGAGAAAAAAATCATCTTAAAGTTTCCTATCAGAGCACACCTGCAAATCAGCTTGTTGCCATCTCTGATGCACTCAGAAAACATAATGAATTTACTGCAGAATAAGCAATTCTTTGCCCTCTAGCTTTCTTTTACCACAATATGCTGGTCTGCAAGAGGTGTAGGAACAAACTGCCAGTCCTGGCTTCTCACTAAATAACTCTCCTACCTGGGTAGTAACTTACGGAATTTCTTCTGGTGATTCTCAGAGTAGAACAGAAAGCTATTATCAATTACTATTTCAATCTGTAATTCGATATTCTGTGCTCTCCCACAGAGGCTTTACTCTTACTATTTTGTTTTCCACCTGCTGAACACATTTAGACAAATTTCTTCACATTTCCAAGTGAAGGAAAAAAAGAAGAAAAAAAAGCCAACCATTCACTGAATCCATCTTTCCTAAGAGAAACAGAATCAAAACAGAGATGATGCATTTGAATGGCGTGTTACAAAAGCACGATGGTTGAGAGAATTGTAAGTGTCAAAAGACTCCTGATTTTTTAACACAACCCGCCTTTGAATGAGAATAGTTTATGACTGCTGTAAGAAACAGTAGAGGCTTAGTAGGGAGACTGTAAAAAGTAATCCAGAGTTGTGTTATTTAGACAGCATCCATGTTATAAAATGTCAGAAGCTTAGAAACCTTACATTCCAAGATTAAGAACATGAAGAAAACAGATTTTGTGGGAAATGGTCCCAGACAGGAGAACAGTTCAACAACAGAGCAATTGTTTGTGATAAGATTTGTTTACCTACTGTTATCACATGCAACTGGGACTATTCCATACATATAATTTTCTGTATCAAACCACATGTACACCCAGGACGGTGAGCTTATAGGAAGCAACTCTCACAAGTTTTGCAGTTCCCTTTCCCTCTTCCCCTTCTTTCTTTCTGCCTTCCATTTTCCAAATGCCACAGAAAATGTGCACGGGAACACAGAAAATGTGTCCTAAAGTTTTGACAAAGTTATAAATCAGTAGAAAGAATGCCTGTGGCAGCAAAGCATTTTAATCCATCAGTAGCCCCACCACCCCTCCCTTTTTCAGTTTTCCAGTAAAAATTTGTATCAATCACTCCCACTTCTCTCATAGCTTTCACTATTTATTGTCTTAATTTACATCTGGATGTTCTTCAGTATCAGAGGATGTTGTAAAAATGCTTCCACCACCAAGTCAGTGTTCCCTTTAAAGAGGAACAGCACAATGTCTGAACCCAACAGAAGCCAACAAAAACAGAATATAATTCACTCCATCCACAGCAACAGTTTGAGTAATTTGCAAGACTGTGAAAATAGGAAATTCTGTAATTTATCTACTTTTGAAAACAATTGTATGATTTCAGTTGTGTAGAGCAACTGGAGCATTCCTCTTCAGTTTGATGGTGAGCAGATGATGTTTAAAGCTTCACCTGTGTAGGCTTTTATGTTTCTATAACAAATATTATAAATAAGATTCTTAGTTTTGCTTTTAAGTCAGAGCAAGAGATTGTAGTGTACCAAGACACACCATCAAGTCAAATTCCTTCCATCAGCAATGTTCCCTTCAGCATAAAACCCTTTAAAAGCAAAAAAGGAAAAAGACATCCTCTTTTTTCTTTGCATTCAGTTTCTTCTTTTTCATTTCTCCAACTCCTAAATGTTTTGTATAAAAATGCATATGGAGAAGTTTCTCCATCTCGAGCATGAATAGGCAAGGAGAAAATGTGAATTCTAGCAAAGACTGAAGGATGACCCAAGCAATGCTCAGCAAATATTCATGTATTACTTCACACATTTTATGATTTTATTTTTTGCTTGTTTATCAGCTGTGTTGATGCAGGTATAGAACACAGGCACTTACAGCAGCAGCCCCAGATCTTACTTTGCCTAGACAATCATATTCCCAACATTAGGAGGTGGGATCTGGATAACCAAGACTCCCGCTGTGGCTGCAAGGAATTACTTAAGTCCCCACACCCCTTTTGCTGGAGGATTAGCTGAAGGCCCTGACTTTTAACAGAGCTCACCCATTTCTTGTACCCAGATGCCTTCTGAGACAGTCCCAAATGTTGGCTCCTGTCAATCTCCTCACTTTCTCAGGTTTTGTCCCTTAAGAGCCACAGCTCATCATAACCCCACTACACTCAGCACACAACTGACTGATGCCAGACTGTGTCAGGCAGAGACAATATGTCACACTGCAGGACAAGCTCTCTGAAAATGGTGTAACATTTTCAAGTGAGGTGAAGGAACAGCACACTATATGGGGCCAGCATACTTAAGTTTGTATCAGAGATCTTTTTGAATGGGCCAGTTAGCATCAGCCTTGATAGCATGACTTCATCCATTGGTCCAAACTAAAAAACAATTATGAGTTTGTTGACTGTATCTCTCAGCTACCAGGCTTAACAAACAAACATAAATAAACTCCAACTGTGAAGAGTTATCAGTGTTTGCAGTGTAACAAAAGAAAATAATCACTTTAACACAGCAGTACTATCAAAAAGCACCAGAGCAGTAGGTTTTCACACTCTCGTGTTCACACTAGGGGTCTGGTTTTTACACACAAAAATCTGAGACATTATGAGAACAGTTCCCTAGACACGCATGTAAATCCACCTGCAACAAACATAAACCAAACCTGTACATTCACAGAATGCAACAAGTGACCTATTTTATAACAGAAGAGTAGCAAAAGTTTTGGAAAGAAGGAGGCCTTAAATGCAATCAAGTGTTGGGACCTTTTTAATAATAAATGTGGATGGAGACTATGACAGTTTTCTATACTATCTTTTGCTCTTTCCCCCTCTCTCCTTTTCCTCATTTTAAAAGCGGTCAATTTAATGAGCCAAATGAAGTAAATGGTTGCAGACACGGAAAGCTGAGCCATAATGGCATGCTCAGCAGAGACTTGATTGCTGGCAAACAAAGATCTGTCTACTCAACATCTGGCTCATTTTGATCCTTTGAGTTTAGCTGCCAAATGACTACGTCATTTGGATTCAAGAGATGGAGGCAGGAGGGAGACCTGATATCACCATCCCAAATGGTCTGGGTCTTGTCCTGTGCTTAAAGAAAGCTTTTAAGACCAGCAAGAGTAAAAGAAGCTGTGCTGCTCCAGGGAAAATCTGACTTCATACAAAGTTCCACAAGCCAAAGCTTGGAACTATTAGTGGTATAGTGAGAGGTAGAAAAAAAAACATGTGGTACAAGTGGTACACTTACAAACATGTTGTAAATTTCTATAAATGTACCTATCAATAGTGGACCACTTCTACCCCTGTACTTCCATGGGTGTAACTTTCAGCTTTAAGCCTATTACAATAAGTGTGTCTACTTAACTAGAGTTATTTTAAAGCCCTTTTGGTAAAACACTCTCAAAAAGCTTAGGTTTAGAAAATGCTCTCCACCCCATTATATTTTTCTTTGTTAACTATTAACCAAAGTAAAATACCTGAAAAAGTCCATAGCTCTTACTCAATGTACATATTTATGTGATTTGAAGAATGTCAAAGTAGACTTATACTTACTTTTACTGAAATGAGTGTCCCCCCCTTTATACCCTTTGTATTACATAGAGCAGATATTGGATTCCTTTTGAAGGACACTCCAAAAAAGGGCATGATCCCCAGTAAAGGTAAAGAAATCTGCCAGTTGCACTCATGCAGATTTAAAGCCACTTACCAAGCACAATTAGAGCTTGGTAAATATCCATAAGAGAACAAATGCTTTATGTTCCAAAGTCCTGCTATTGCTGAGTGGGGGGAAGGAGGGGTGGGATTTCACTGCAGTTAAGCCCTTATTCAACTTCCTTCAGATGGCCCATTTACCTGGGTCCTAAGCACAAGGGTGAATTTGGCCAAAAGGAAATTATAGTGCAAGAAAACATGCAACAACAAATCCTGGCTTTTAGGGGAGAAATTGAGCAGCACATACACACCAACTCTATTGTTCTAGTAGGAAAGTATCACAGTGAGCACATACCAGACATCAAACTCAAGTGACCAGAAAAAAAGCTGATTGCTTTTGGTCAGCTTCAGAGGACTCTTCAGCTGCTTCAAATGGCAAAAAAAAAAAAAAAAAAAAAAAAAAAAAGGGCAGGAAACTACCCATCTGCTGTACTCACATCAGTAACCAAGTGCCTGCAATCCTCAATGAAGACTGAAGTCTCCCAAACTATTAGTCTCCTGCACAGACAGGTACCAAGGTCATTGGGAACTGCAAACCTGTAAACCCAAGGCCACAAGGGCAGCTGTGTGAGGGAAGCCCCTCTCTCAGCTACATCACTCTAGCACAGATGTCTGCTGTCCCTCTGGCTGCACACTTGCGGTTGGCCCATGGTCACCTTCCACCCTTGTCTCTGACACTGAACTTCAAAAACCTCTCCCTCACAACACAACTCTTTTGTTGCCTGTACACAGCTCACTTGCTTGCCCTGCCTTCTCAAGTGTGGATTGCTGTGCCAGATGGATCAATTAGGTTGTGGAGTCCTCTATTATAAGGGTGTGAATAAAACCAACTTGCTTCCCATTACTTTGCAAAAATCACATTTTCCATTAGGCTTTCTGAATTATCCATAGCTTCAGCCACACGCTTGCTGGACAACTCAAATTCTGTTTCAAAAGAATTCGACATTTTTCTAACATGGTCATCAGTTAGTAAAAACAACATCTGTAAAAGCAGTTTGTGGTCAGTTGATTTTACCGACTCAAAGTAATTATGAGAGCCACTTTAAAACCTGCTTTAGAAAGGTCTGAAGAGAAGATATAACTGATATTGACATCTTCAGACTCCAGTACAATTAATTTCTATTTAAATTTCTTAAATTCCTTACTGAGCTATCAGTCATTTAAAGAAGTCAATTTCAAACATGGAATCACCTATTCATAAAAAAAGCCCCAAAACACCAGCAGAACAAAAAGCAGTAAGCATGGAGATAAGGATGTTATTCAAGAATTACTGAATTAGACTTGGCCTAAGAGGTCTAGGCTTAACTATGCATAGTTATAATTTCTCCCCTTGAAAGTGTTTTATAAAATTTGGCAGCAACAGAAATCTTTATTTTCTCAATAAACAACTTAATTACAGCAATAGCTAAAAAAGCAGGCTCAATTTTATTTTACATTGTCTGCAGAATGTATATACAAAATAAAACATAGGGTCTCTATGGCCCAATGATACAAAAAGAGTAACACCACATAACAAATTACTGAAGTTACAAGAGATAAATTTGAGGCAGGCATTTGTTTATGTCAGAGAATAAAAAAAACCTATTTTAATTATTTTAAATAAGTAGCTGGAGATTCACTGTCTTGTGGTAGTGAAATTAAACTCTCAGGTAGGTATGCAAATTATTGCACCCTAGTAAGTCGTTCTCAGTTCATCTTATTGACAATTTTGAGTGTTTTATATGAAGGAGAACACTTTTATGAGAATTAGACATCTTGTTAGCTCAATGGCCAGAACACTGCAAAAGTAGAGTCTCCAATTCTGATTTACTTTAGCCTGACAGGTAAGAGACTTTCAACTACAAAGAAGTCAGAACTGTTGGGTCCATATGAACATCTGTGGTACAAATATCCATGGGGGTTATTCCAAGAGAGTCTTCAGGGGAACAAAAAAAAAAGGGGGGGGGAGGGGAAGGAAAGAGGAAGACAACCACCACGAAAACTTACAACCTTCTGCACGAAAACAAAAGTCTTAAAACAGTGACTTTAAGCACAATGACAACTCAAAAAACATTGTTATTTCTAGGATCCTGGAAACCGACACAAAATCTCTGAGGTAGTCCAAGGAAGGGTTTACCTCATGAAAGTCCAAAGAGGGGAAAGGAAATCCAGGATGTAAACCTTCAGCCCAAGTTCAAAGGCAAGTCTGTAACTTAGACAGCTTATCACTTTTTTCCTCAGTCTCAGCCAGGCAGCTCAGAAGTTGCTCACTCGATACTCTGTGAGACAATTACAGATCCAATCCATGCTTAGGGAAAGACCAAAAAAAGCTCACCAGGCTAAAAACTGGGAATAAAATTCAGACCAAGCACCAAAGAAGAAATGGGAAAGTTTCTTCCTGGTCCCCTTGGGTGATTGGCAAAGCACCTGAAAGCAGAGTCAAATTGCCATAGTCCAGAAAATTATAATGAATTTGGTGCCTTGCTAGAAATATTCCTACTGCAGTCCCAAATTTTGAAGCCTAAAATGACTCAAATTCTTCTACATAATCCATTCTACTAAAGTCCCATACATCAATTATTGGGAACAGTATATTAGAATTTCATTTTCTGGCTATAGGAGCTGCCCTTTTCTAGTTTCTGTTTTAAATTTACCCCCTTCAACAAGTGTCCTCTAAACACACGTTATCTACTCCTACAAGCATCTCCCCACATAAAGCAGACCTCTCAAGGAGCACTTTGTTCTAATAAACAGTAGATTATTTTAGCCTCTCTCAGGAAAAAAAAGAAAAAAAAAAAAAAAAACAAACAAACAAAAAAAAACAAAAAAAAAAAAAAAAAAAAAAACCAAAAAACAAACAAACAAAACAAAACAAAAAAAACACACAACAACCAAAAAAACCACCCAAATTCCCAGTCTGTCCTAACTGGCCTTCCCCTAAACCTACTTGTAATTCATTTCAATGACGATAACTGATTATACCAAATGAGGCAATACAGAAAGCAACAGTAAGACTGGTAGATGAAAGTGCCTCAAGTATCGTTCTTTCCTCTATTTTATACTCATGGAGCCATCACCCAGCCAATCAATCAATACAGGCAGCACTCTCTCCCACCATGAGTTCTATCCCCTGCACCCCCTAACTTGAAACAACTCACACTGCATAAAAGATTCCATTTCAAACAAGACATTTTCACAGGATGTCCTTTTCAACAAGTAAAAAATACCCTTTGATCTGAACCAAAGTGGTGTTGGTTTCTTTTAATTCAACATCAGCTTTTAATACCAAACAACTGAACCCAGAGCCTTGATATGACATTACTTTTTCAATAACTACTTAGTCATCAAGCTGATGAAGCTATGCCTAACTTCAATGAGATAAACTTTGGGCTTCAAGTCTTTGCCTCCAGATTATAGTTGTTTTTGTTTGGTTGTTTGTTTTTTAATACCCAATCCCCTATCGTCTATAGTACTTGAGGAAAAAAGAAGTTATGGCTATATCACCATGCCTTGATTTTTCACCTGAGATACACAGGCACAGGTTAATACATCAGCTTGTATCTCACCCTACATGCAACTACATAGAAGCGTCTGGCTTCAGAGAAACACAGGTCTCCAGTTTTGCAGTCAAGTGGATTTACATCTTACTACATTCTGGTCCCGCTAGAGCTAGAACACATCATTTTAAAGAAAATATTTTAATTTTCACTAGTATAGTTTGGAGCAAAAGCATCATCTCCAAACACCTAAGCTTGACCATTCATATTTAAGTCTCAAGGATACAAACACACACCGCACATAATTTTCGAATGAATTCCTGTGATATCTTAAGTCAACAAAAACTCTCCCTTACAACTTCACGTGTGTGGACTAGTACAATTTCTGCTCCTTAAGCCTTCAAAATTAGCTTTTCAGCTTTGCTATTGGAAAGAGGAGTTTAGATACCCAAGTGAGAATGCAAATAATTTGACCTCAAAATTACTTATATTTCCTACTCATTGTTGCTAACCATTAGAGATACTCTCCAGATAACAAAATCAGTCTTAAACAAAGATGAAATCTACATAATAATGCAAATAAATTCAGAGCAAGATTTTTTTCAACCCTAATTTTCCACCATCCAGATGTAACATGAAGGTGAATTTGGCTATCCAGCAATATAAATATGAAATTAATAAAAACATACAAAGGTAGTTTTTTCCTGGGGAAAGGGGGGTGAGAGTGCTACATGAAAGGAAGAGAAAGCAACAAACAGGGGAAAAAAGTCCAAAATGTACAGTTTACAATAAAGGTAGCAAATGACAGCACCAAAACTGGTTTCAAAACAGATTTCAGGGTGTTATTTACACGCTGCCCAAAATTGCATTTGGCACACGTGTTCTAATACTTGGTCATTTTTAAAACCTTTTCATTTAAACTTCATAAATGAGCTGCTTTTTCCTTGGCAATAACAATGTATTTTTTCAAGCTAGGTCACTTGGCAAAGCACTTGAACCACTGTCAGAGTTCCTGTATTGGGTTTGGGTTTTTTTTTTTTATTCCTACTGAAATCATTCCATTTCCCCCTCATTTAGAAAGTTCTAGATTTCCAAGTGGTGAAAATGAAGTTAATTATTGCATTATCAAGACAGTAGCTTCATCTAAGTCAAACCTCAACCCTCAGAAGAATATGGAATTTAAAAAAAAAACAAACAAACAAACAAACAACTTGCATTTTTAAATAAAGGCTGGGGGCAGAAAGCACACCTTATATTTGAATAAATTTTCATTTAAGGACTTCTTCTAGAACCAACCTTCACAATGCTAAAGTGGTAACTTTTCAGTCATGGCTACATATATGATGAGCCCAGCCTGTCTTTTGAATATAATTGTGTATTTTATGCTAGACAAAAGAGTAACAAAATAGTAACATGAGTTTGATTTCCTACACCAAACATTATTCTTCATTTGTAATAAGTACCTTCTCCAGATGAGACTATTTCAAGATTAGCCAAATGATTTACTGACGATTTATGGATTAACTCAGCACACCCTATTTGACCTTCTGTTATGTTTATGGCTTCAGAGACCTCAGCCTCCCAGCTCTGGCCCAGGTCACAAAACACGTCATGATCACGGAAGTACTGTTAAAAAATATCCTCCAGACTTGGTACGTCCAGACTAGATTCTCTTAGGTCAGAACTGAAATTGAATGTACTTGTGAAATAAAAAGGCACAACTTTGAAAGCCAGTGAATGGATGACTGTGGGCCGAGCAGAGCTCCATATGAATCCTTTCAAGGCCAATAGTGTAGAAATACTTATAAAACTACAAGATTTTAAGATAATTATATTATAAAAAAACCCAACCAAACAAACATAAATACTCACTGCCACAACAATCACTGGTCACAAACACACTTTCACTCAACCTCTTCACACTCTAGAAAGCAATTCACATCAACACCAAGATAGTCCAAGACATGGCCAACAGACCTCATCCACAGTACTTTGTTCTCTACTGAGCATTTTGTAGAGCAGTTCACTATTGTGTAATCCACATTTCCAGTGGCAATTCTTTATGAAAAAGAAAAAAATAGCCCCAGTTCCCTTGACAATAATAAATTGTTTTAGGGGGCCTTAACCACAAAGGGAAGAAAACCAGAGATATTTTCATGCTGTGCACTGTGTCCAAACATCCTAAACCTCTCTAATATGTATAGCTGCATTTCAAAAATTGAAATATTTACTAAAGTTCAGAAATAAGGCAAATGGAGCAAATGCAAATCTGAGCATGCCATATCTGATCCTAAGCTTGTAGCCATATCCCAGTTCTTATTGCTCATTCATGGCCCTTCTGGTATAAAGAACACTCCAAAAACTTGAAAAATTCCCAGTCACCACACCAGATTAGCCTAGTAGTCATGGTTGTAGGCTGGTTTACCAATAGGAATCCCCTTTTCCCACATTTGCCCTAGTCATGGTTGTCTTTGAAGTCCAAACCTTCATGCATTCCCACAATTCTGTCTCCATAGGAAAGTCTTGTCCAGGCCTTTATAAATTGCTCCTGCTGTTCATAAAGGTACATATTTCATCCACCCATCTATTCACCATTCCCTTTCATTATACCCAGCAGAAGTAAAGTCTGCTTCCCAAACTTGATTCTGATTGTAACAGAAGAAACAAGTTTTTTGAAAAATTAGGCATAAGGTTCCTACTTGTATTATAAGAAGCTCTGCAGAGCTAAAACAAAGTTACAATAGAACAATGGCTAAATTTTTTTTCACTGTAATACAGAACTCTATCAAAGACCTAGAAACCTTGGTATGAGTTAGAGCTTATCTGAGGGTAAGTATAGACCAGCACTTTCCAGAGTATGGCATCCAAGAGGGACAACCTTATGTGACAGCCCAGCTTTCTCCTCATGTACTTGAGCTGGACACCACCAATAGCAGTAGCAGTGTGCTCATGGAGAAAGAGAAGGGAAGCAAATTTTTGCACAATAGATCGTGAACTAAGATTAAGATTTTTCTCTCTGTGCACTACAATAATTTCTAGGTACTCCTGGGAAGAAGG
>VXBX01000010.1:821609-852483 GCA_013400415.1 Scytalopus superciliaris
CCCCCAAAAAAATGGCAATTTGCAAAGATGAGATTTTATACGGAAGCACCAGCATCCCATTACAATAAACTACAAAGCACTGTATTTGGTAACAGCTTTTTAAATATGCAGTTCTACTCCTTTAGATTAGCAGAGGCAATGTGAAAGCATCTCTGACGATGTCAGACAAGGCTGGCAAGATGCATATAGGCTTTAATTTAATTAGTGTACAAGCACCTGACCAAACAAAGGTGTGTCCAGGCTGAATCAACTTAATACACTGAACCAGACACTTTTCCTAATTTTAAATTGTGCAAAGCTGGCATTTAAATATACCAAACCACCAAATTAAAAGGTCTGAAAGCAACCTGAAAGATTTCTGTCAAAACTTCAAAGAGGATGAGGGTTTGGTCTTGCCTCATTCTGTTCATATATGGCAGTCATTGGGAAGATTTAGGGGTCTTTCCATAAGAATGTGATTTTTTTTTTTTTTTTTTTTTTATTTCCAGNTGTTATTTTTTTTTTTTTTTTTTTTTTAATTCCAATGCTGAATGTGATTGAAGAAAATAATATGAAATGGCTCTTCTCATAATACCAGCCCTGGTGGCATTAGAAATTCATCAGCTAACTCTGCATTACCAGGAGCAGATTCTAACCACTGGAGAGAAACAGTTCTCAATGTGTTAACACAAAACAACAATTTAGTTCCACATTATTTCTTGAAGGAAGGGAACAAGATTGAAATTAGTGAAGGTGAATACACTAAAATGAGTCAAGAAAAATTTCTGTGTAAGAATAAAGCAAAGAATGGGCAATACTGGACCTTCCTTTTACAGCTGAACTCGATCTTAAAGGTTCTTTTTCAATCTAAATGATTATATGATTGGTGGTACCCACCTTTATAAAGGGCAGAAAGGAGGTGCCTGGAAACAACTACCATGTCAGACTCACCTCTGTGCCTGGAAGTATCATGAAACAGATCCTCTTAGAAGATATGCCAAGGCACATGGAGATCAGAGAAATGATTCAAGACTGCCAGCACGGCTTCACCAAGGGAAGTCCTGTATAACCAGTCTAGTGGCCCTGTACAGTGGGGTGACATCAGTGGACAAGGGGAGGGCTACAAATGTCATCTATCTGGACTTCTGTAAAGTCTTTGACATGGTCCCCCCATAGCATCCTTCTCTCTAAATTGGAGAGAAATGGATTTGATGAGTGGACTGAGAGACAGATAAACAACTGATTGGACAGTCACATCTAGAGGGTAGTAGTCAATGGCTCAGAGTCCCAATGGACATCAGTGACAAGTGATGTCCCTCAGGGGTCCATATTGGGACCAGTGTTAATATCTTCATTAGTGACATAGACAAAGGGATCAAGTGCACCCTCAGCAAATTTGCAGATGACACCAAGCTGAGTGGTGCTGTTGACACACCTGAAGGATGGGGTGCCATTCAGAGGGACCTGGACAAGCTTGAGAAGTGGGCCCATGAGAACTTCATGAAGTTTAATAAGACTAAGTGCAAGATGCTGCACCTGGGTCAGAGGCAACCCCCAATATCAATATAGGCTGACAGCTCTGATGACAGGGACTTGGGGGCGCTGGTGGGCGAGAGGCTGCACATGAGCCAGCAGTGTTTGCTCACAGCCTAGAAACCAATTATATCCTGCATCAAAAGCAGCGTGGCCAGCAGGACAAGGGAAGTGATTTAGCCCCTCTACTTTACTCTAGTGAGAACCCACCTGGAGTACTGCATCCAGCTCTGGGGTCCCCAGCACAAGAAGGACACTAATCTGTTTGAGCAAGTCCAGAGAAGGCCACCAAGATGATTAGAGGGATGAAGCATCTCTCATACAAAAAAGGTTGAGAGAATTGGGATTGTTCAGCCTAGAAAAGAGAAGGCTTTGGGGTAACCTAATTGCAAGCCTTCCACTGCCTGAAGGGAACCTACAAGAAGGACAGAGAGGGTCTTTGTACAAGGACATGTAGTGGCAGGACAGGGGAGAATGGATTCAAATAAAAATACAATAGGTTTAGATTAGATACTAGGAAGAAATTCTTTACTGTGAGGGTGGTGAGCACTGGAATGTGCTCCCCAGAGAAGTCGTAGGTGCCCCATCCTTGGAAGCATTCAAGGCCAGGGTGGATGGAGCTTTAAGCAATCTGGTCTAGTGGAAGGTGTCCCTGCCAATGGCAAGGCAGTTGGAACTATATGATCTTTAAGGTCTCTTCCAATCCAAACCATTCTACCATTCTGTGATTCCTGCACTCCGAGAGCTTGAGTCTCATAGGCAGTCTGAGGATAAAATCTTTTCCAACAACGTAAGTGCTTGAGTTGAATTGCTATAAATAATTCAGATTTAAAACATAATATGTAGCTACCTTAAAATTTAATTAATCTGAAAAAGAATGCCCACTATAAAACTAAAAAGATAAAAAACCCACTTAAGAACCCTAGAAAGAACTATAATATTTGTTGTGAAGTAATAAAGTTATGCTATAGTTAGTTCTAGAGTCTTGTCTTTGTCAGGTGACATTGGACCATAAATGTACAAGAAACTAATAAGAATGATGGCAGAAAGATGTGCCTGCTTACAGCAGGATTAAAGGAGTTAAAAAAATACATGTTATATTGTCTTCTCTTGCTCTGCATTATTTAAATACATTTTACTTTTTGTTAATTTTTAGAGGTAATTTCCAGAACAATATTAGAAACATCAGAGAGGCGATCAGCATGTCACATCTACTCCTCAGTAACAGCAGCACTTTCCTTGAGGTGATTGCTTAAAATGAAAGCTGTGGACAAGGTAAAACTCCCCAATACTATCTGAAATGCACAGTCATTTCTATCTCATGGTAGAAAGGTGTATTTTAAAGTGTCCCTTCTATCTGCAGTAAAAATATATTGCAGGGAAAGAAACAATAAAGAAATAAATCCTAATTTTCTGCCTTATCCCCTCAAAAAACAAGCAAAACCATTAGCCCCACCCACTCCCCACAAAAAAAACCTCACCCATGACACCACAAACTTTCACTTTTGAAAGAAACACAAGCCTAAACAGAAAACTGGAGTTTAAAAAAATAAAAAGTTTTAAAGTACTTTCCATGATGACACCAAATCAGGCTTAGAGCACTTTACTTATAATGGCAACAGGATGCCTTGTGGAAATACATGTTGATTTCTAAAGTAAGTGTACATTGGAAATCTTCACCAAAACAAATCAGAATAAACTCAAGTGCAATTTAACAATCGCACACTAGGGGAAGAGAAGGATGCTCTCTGTCTTCCATTTCAATACTGTTCTGTCCAGTCATACAGATTTGAGCTTACATTTTCTGGATTTCCACAGGTGCTTTTTCTTTTTAATATAATCCTTTGCTGAAATGCAAAGTTGGTGCAAAAAACTGCAAATGAACCTCTGATTCTTTCAAAACAAGTGCACGTTAAACTGTGATTTAACAAACTATTAGGCCATAAAGTCCCTCTTAACCAAATAAAATCTATGGCATCTGTTTAGTCTAATTTATTCTTCCACTTAAATGTTTTTTGGAAGTGAAACAGGATCATCTTTTTACAAAACTATTCTGTTGACCTGAAAGTTTGAAGCTAATTGTGCACAGTGTTGCAGTAATTACTTAGAATTACCAGAGGCTTCAATCCATTCCATCTGAGATATGTTATGAAATAAATACTTTAATTTGCTTTAAAAATCAGTAATTTTTGTATTGCCTTAGAGCAGGCTATCATCTTAAAGCTCTTAAGCAACCTGCACAGATAGTCCCATCTCTTCAAACAGAAATTTAAATTTTAAATTGCTATTTAAAAATAAGTTTCACATCCAACAAAACTCAAGTAAACCAGGCTTCAAAAGAACAAAACTGCAGAGGAGTTCGGCCACAATAGATGACTTTGAACTGCAGCATGCATTTGCAATTCATGCTTATTTCTAATATCCAAGCTTGTTCCTCAAAAGGCAGCAGTACAAGTGGGGAAAAGCAGAAACAAAAACCTGGCAGAACCTCCAGCATGGAAATGGCAAACCAAAACAAGATGTGACAATGCAAGGGCAGTCCTGAAACCACAGCAGCTTCCAAAGCACCATCAGTTGCTTGAGTGGCTTGTCTCTTCTGAATGGAAAGATTCTCTCTCATTCCTACACCACTTTTCTGGTATCCATAAAATGAAAATGTTGCACACACAGCATAAGGCAGCGTGCTCACTGAAGGATTCCAGATGAGTTAGAGAAAAGATAATGGTTCCTAAGTGGTTTGTCTTGGCAGTTCCGTTGCTATCTTGGTTAAAGTTCACCACTTCAAGCACTTAGTAGGAAGTAAAGACACTAAAAGATTTGGCAGAAACTTAATATAGGTACTAATAGACTTGAAAATACTCTAAAAACTCAAGGAATTAAATATTAATACAATTTCATAGCACACTGGTAGTGTTGCAGTAGCGTCAACTAGCTCAAAGAATAAAAAATCCCAAATGAAAAGCAACCTGTAAACAAAGACAAACTAGTAATAACTTCAAGAAAGAGTCTTTGGAGAACTAGAAAAGAGGAAATAATTCAACATTAACCCCCTATCCCTTTGCAGTTAAAGGAGACTACGTTAGAGCATTTTGCAGTCTCAAACCAAGCCTGAACACAAAAGCCAGGTTTTGATTTCACATGCCCTGTGCTGCATTCAGAATTGATCCCGATATCAAAGTAAACATATAGTATTTACATACACCAATAAAGCAGCAAACTTTCTAATAGGCAAGTGTAAGCTCATGATCTAATACAAAAGGGATTTACATAACTACACAGTGTCTTTAGGCTGATCATTCAGGCATATGGCACAGGATACACACAGTTGCATTACAAGCTTGCAGTTATTTAGAAATCCTCCTGGCATCTAAAAGGAAGGAACAGGAGAACTCCTGGACTTCCCCAGTCTATATTGCTTACAGAGCTGGTGCTGCATTGAATTTAAGTATCTGTAAGTAGAATCCACCAGGAATAACAACAGCTCACTCCTATTTTGATATGAATGAAATGACATGATAGGTAAGTTACTGAAAAACCTCAAGACACTGGATGTTGACATTATTTGAAGCAAACCAAGCTTTCATTGTTTAACAAAAGGGAGTGGGGGAAAAGGACAAGGAGAGACTAAGCCTAGCTCCAGCTGGAAGTAATGATCATTTCAAGGCTACACATGTGCACCCAAATGACTTGCAACTCATAGTCTGCCGTTCAAAACTGTCAGATCACAGATGATGATATGAGTGAGATGCTGGTCTGACAGTAAAATCAGCTGTCCCATGGTGCTTCATTTGTTTCAAGAAGGCAGGTTGTGGGGTTGTGTTACAATTAACATGGCTGAATCTGAATAAGAGAAACCAGTTGCAAAATTACTTGGCCATTATTGCAGGCAACATACTGATGAGATTTGAGACTGAGTTATTCAGTCAAATTGTTGCACATTTAGAAGATCACCAGCACTTTAACCATACTGTTTTCTTTCACTGGGTGTTCCAGCACATCTCTGCTACTCATTTCTGGATCTGATCTTTTGCAGCCAGAGATGACAATGATGCAGTTCTGCTGCAGAGACTGGACAAACGGTGCAACTGTACTAGAAGCACAGTAGACAGTGATGATAAAGCAGAACCAGGAATGGCCAATATAGACAAAATTGGAGAAAGCCTACCAAATTCCTATGCTGGAAAACAGAAACCATCCAGCCTCTGGTTTGTTAGGGGAAAGGGAGTGCTGACTCATGGGTATCAGCCCCTTCTGCTCTTGCTCAAGGCTTGAATTTTGTGAGATTATACATTATAAAAGCTAGCGTTTGAAACCCTTTCTAAGAGCTTGCGCATGGATACTCCATGCAAGTTCGACGGATGGATAAATAGTCTTATTTGGACAGAAAGACATAAAAGACACTAGAAACCTTTTTTTCTTTTTGCTGTCTCCCATTCTATGAGGACTAGCAATCCCATTCCTCCTTTAGCACAGAAGCACCAAGCATCAGAGCTGATGAAGGGGAAGAGCATCCTAGGCAATTTTGTGGCGTCACAGTACATGATGTCTGCCAAGCAGCAAGTGCTTTCTGTTCTCATTAAAAGTGAAACCACCAAGAAGGTAGTTATGTGGGTATGTTAATTTATTTTACAACTACCACAGGCATCCAGAGGAAGTGACACCAAAATCCTGATTCCAGTTTCCCTTCTATCAGACATTATTTCCAAGCCCATGATGTGGAAAATTGCAATGAGACTTCATTATGGATTCCAATGTTTCCAGTTAAAATAAAGCCCACGTAGGATTTTTTGTTCTTTTGTGACTGACATGACTTGAGCAACTTGCTGTTGAATGCTCAAGAACACAGAACGAGTAAATACTAGCTTAAGAAAACTTATTTGGCCAACAGTCTCTTGCTCTGACATGCATGGGGTAGTCTCTTCAACTATATTAAACAAAGGGAAAGAAAATATACAACTAAAAATATAAAACAAAGGGCCTGTGGGGAATGAACATCCCTATAAAAAGCTGAAAAGAAATTTCAACAGACAAGCCACAAGATGCTGTGCCAACACACACGAAAATATACACGATAGAAAAATAGCCTTACTAAGCATATAGTCATGATATAAGGTCATGCAAATTGCAAGCTGTAAGATCAACTGCTGGAAGATTAACGGTACATATTTCTTTTATGTTTCATAGAGGGGGGAAGCTTAAAGATAAAATTTGCTTCAAGAACTACAATCCCTTTCTAGACTTTATATGTAAACACGGGGAGGGGGGGAAGAAACATTCATTCGAGCAATGAAGCTTACTTCTGGTGTTTTTGATGACTGTTGGGAGGCTGGGCAGACAAATCAGGAAAAAGTAGAAAAATATGGTGAGATTAAAAGTACACATTTTTTATTATGGCAGTGCTGATACACCACTGTTGGGATTACAGTATCATTGTGATTAGCTAGGTTAAATACTTGTCTCAAAGAGAAAACTGTCTTGCTGTTGGAGCTGGTATGCACCAAAGTATTTTATTCTCTTCCATCCTTATCTTGGGAGAATTCCTTATATGCAAGAACATAACACACTTTTAGACATAAGAAAGTTGCCTTCTATAACGTTTTAAGGAAAAAATAAACTTCTTCATTAAAAATTCTAGAGAGCAGACAAGGCAGAATTTATTAGAAATTTTATACTCATCACTGGAACTCTGCCATTTCCACAGTGATCTGTAACTCCTTTACAGTGCCTAGCACTGGAGCACAAGAGAGGATATCTGCTGAAGATTGCAATTTCATAGGTGCCCCTCTGTTCTAGTACTACTCAATCCAACATGCACAGGCTATAAAAATTTCAATATTTCACTTCTGCTATTTACCTTCAATTCCTGTTTTCAAGATTGCACAGCAAACAGCTTTCTTACACCTTGCTACAATCTATGTTTCATTGAACATACACTCGGAATTGTCCCAGTGTAAGCACAAAATATCAAAGTGGGATGTGTCTGTCAAAGATATTGTTACCATCTCAAAAGTGCTAAGTTTGCACAACACAAGCTTTCAAGTCTTATGTAAAACAATAGACTTAAAAGGAAGGGGGAGGAAGGGAGGAGACAACACATGCAGTAGATTTTCCCCATTACCAAGCTTGAATTTACCCAGGTATTTGTCAAAAGTTATGGGGATAAAGTATTCCTGTCCAGTCTCCTCCAAGAACATCACACCTGCAGCAACCCTAGCCTTTCCTCAGTTTTTCAACACCTACAATGAGTGCACACAATGTAACCACATATGTCCATCCACATTCAAGTGGCAAAATGGGTGTGAAAAGGGTTTCCTATTATTTCATTCCTCCCAACAGGTACTTATGTAAGCAAAAACTTGTTCCCCCTCAGATATTTGCTAGTATCAAGCAAGCCATGCAGTTCAAGAGATTTCAATCTGGGAGGGCATCTGAAATTTGAACTCCTATCTTCATCTACCCTTGAAAAGTTATGATGCTGAAAGAGGGTACCAAGAGCACCCTCTCCCCCCACCAATAAATAATCCTAGAGCTCAGGGAAAGAAATGGAGGGGACAATAAGTGCAATAGGAAATAAGGTAAGTTGTAATGCAGAAGCTGCAAGAGGGTCTTTTTTCAGTGACAAACACTACTGATAAATAAAAACTTGGAAGAAGATGAACTAAGGAATCATATGGAATGCTCAGCTTGGGAAGGAAAATTGATGATAGTTTGTTCAATTCAACCATGCATTTTTCTCTTCTTAAATTATACCACAAGCATCTTGTAAACAGCAAATCTATGCAAGAGGAATTATAATTATCCTAGAAGATTACTGCTGTGTTCTTGGCTCTGTAGTCCACAGGAGGCAATTTTATACTCACTGTATTTACATTGCACTTTTGACTGGACACGTGACACTCTACTTGTTTTTTGTTATTGTTCTTACTTGAGTGAGTTATCAAGCACAATGCGTTGTGTTAATAGCACTATCACAGAAATTACCTTAGAGAATATTAGTGGAAGATTTTGAGCAACTCTGGCATAGTCTGAGATGTCTCTGAGCAGCTACTCTATGCTGCCGTCTATGTCCCAGGCACTCTTCAATAAAGAGGGCAGTGAGTTACAATGTAGCAGCTTTTCTGTTCAACAGATAAAAACAGAAGCATCTGAGAGCCTTACTTTTGATATATTAGATTTGGATAAGCTTACACTGTGTGAAATTAGCTAAATTGACTTTAATGCAACAAATTTAAGAGAACTAAGTTACTTTTTACAAAGCAGAGCATCATGGTCTCATTCTCTGTCTTCTGCAGAGATCCCCATGAAGCCAGAAAACAAGGGGACTACTCATCAAAAATCTTGTCCAGATAAGCATACAGATTTAACTGATACTTTGAAGTATCAGTATGCCTAGCCTGCTATTCACAGGGCTGAAATGTTTAATTGTATCCTCTTGCCTTAGAGTCCTTATCCCCTCTCCAGCTCTCAGGCAAACAAGCAGCCAAACCAATGCTACCAAGCAAGTGGCTGAAGAACCAGAGCTACAGAAAAGGGCACTGCTCAGAAGAAGGTTCTCTTAGCAGAAGCAACTCCTGTGACCCACTACGCAACACCTGAAGACAAAGAGAGCTGTTTTTTTTCAAAACTAAATAGTGCAGTGCAAATATAAAATTAAACAACTGTAAAATACACTATGAAAGTATACAATTGTGGATATTTAAGAAACCAGTTAACTAACATTGCTCTGCCTGAACTTAACCCTTACAAAGAAAATTCTCTTTCCTGTTAAACACAGCTACAGTGAGCTTCCTCCATTATTTGAGCTTTCTGCACCTGTTTAAATTGTGGCAGGCACAATCAGGTCAAAATTCGATAAGGTTACGAGCAGAAGATAGAAATCACTGAGTTCCTACAAGAAAGGAGTTGAAAACACATAACTACGGTTACTTTTCATCACATGGATAAAAACCAAGGTATACAAGTAAAGTCAATGCTAGCATTATCCAGGCTCAGTCACAAGGGGAACAAGTCTAGTTGCAGAAAGCTGTTTTCAAAGATATTTAAATCTGCTTTTGAGCACATTTATTATTGAAATAAAAGTTATTTTTCTTTTCTTGTTGCAGTGACATATTGCAAAATTGCAATCCAATACAATCACAAAATGAAATAGTTTGTTTTGCATGTAACTACAATCAATGTGGAGTCAGCAAGTAACTTAAGTAAATTGATGTTTTAGATTTATTTTTTTTTAGGTTGTTTGTTTTATTGTCTGTTTTGCTTTTTTTTTTTTTTTTCAAATACAAGTTAAAGCTTCTGAAATACAAGTAAAGTCTCCAAGGCAGTTAGACTTTACAAAAGGTAAACACAGTACTGGACAGAGACATATATAAACACAGAAACCCCTCAAGAATGTTTAATAAAGGATGAAAGTAACTTTCATTGTAGTTCTATAATATCTGGTAAAGCTACTGCTGAAGTAAATTTAGTTTGAGGCCAAAAATTCTATTAAACAAGTGGCATAGTCAAAGTTTTTAAAATATGACCTTAGTGGGGCATCATTAGCTTGACCAGTTTGAGATCAGTTGTGCTAAATAACTACATAGTTCTTTTAAGTGCAAAAATAGTGATATTTTAATAGCAATGTACTATTGAAGAATAAAGCAGGGAAGAAGGATAATTTCTTTAATCATCCCTTTCTGAGAAGTCACATTAACTCAATTGATCTAGCCAGCAGTAAACCAACCCCGTGCTCATGGTGCTGAGTAGTCATCCTGTGCCGAAACCAGGAAGTCACAAACCACTTGGATTACAGGAGCTAACAGTATGGATTTAGAGGCCATTTCATACAAAACTGTTTAGCAACACCAAGTTCTCTAACTGGAAGTTTAGCCATTTACACTGAAAGCCAATTCTGACAGAAAAAAAAGTCTGCTAGAGAAGTCCTTACTGTCTGTATAGGAAAAGATATTGATGTATAGTTAAAATATTGGCTATTTTTCCCTCTTGCAGCATTCCATCCTGCATACCCACACAACTGTCTAAGAAAAATCCCATGAGCAGCCCTGGGAATTTGAGACACTTTTCAAACCCAGAACAGGGAAGCCACAACGCCTTGTAGCTGTTAACATAATGCAGGTGCTCAAACTACGCAATGTGCCTTGCAACAAACGTGCAACTCTTTCCCAAGGTATTATTGCATATCCACCCTGATGCTTTAAAAGCTTTTTAAACATCACATTTGGCCTCACAACAACAGGTTACATTTTTAGTCTCTCTTGATGAAATACTACAGGAATCCATAAGATGCACTTGTACTTTCTTTCCAGCACTTGTGTTAATGTAGAAGCCTAGAGATTACTATTCAAATAAACACTCCCAAGGGTTAACTATTAATCTCCGAGTCCTGGTGTCTGATGCTCTTGGCACTGGTCTTTTTGTTTGCTGCCATCTTATATAGAGAAACAGAAAACCACATTCTTTTCAAAAAAAACCAAAAAACAAAGGCATCTAAAATCAGAGCGAGTGGGAAGATTAAAAAAAAAAAAGAAAAATATATGACAGTGCAGAATAAACAATACATAGGAAGTGGTATTCCACTATAAATATAGCTTTAAAACTTCACGATAAACAAAAGTTTGTCTTTATGCTGAACTACACAGACCCTACTGTTGAAGCTTCTGTTTGTCACTGCATTTTATGATCTCTTTTCATTGAAGTGTCTTTAAGTGGTAAACATAAATGCAAAAGTAAAAGTCTTCTAGTATTCTTAAGACCTTGAAGATCAACAGAGGGTTCTCAAATTTTCTTACTGATATTTTACAAGTGAAATTTTTAATGCAGGAAATGTGTCTTTTATGTCATATCAACTTCAAGACAGAACAATTACAGAGCCTGTCATTTCATAATATGTACTTACATGCCATTTGATGGTGGCTTTAGAAAATGTTACATATAAGTTCAAACAATTCAGAGTAAAACCTAACATCTGAAAGAGGAATATCAATGTACACAAGTGCCTCATAGCTAAAGTATAAAAGCACTGAGAACATAGACATGATTTTTGAGGCTACAATGACATCAGTAAGTGGCTCTAGATCTCAACTGGGCCATCCAAATAGATTTATAAGTCAAACATGTATTTTATATAAATTTTAACTTAAAAAAAAATTAAAGGTGTAAGAAAGGCACACCTGTACAATCACATTTTAGGTGTAGACTTAGAATATAAATTAAAGGGAAAAAGATCTTAAGAAGAATGATCACAATCACATCTTTTTTTAGAACATTCAACGCTTCCAAGATGTTCAGCGCCTTTAGAATAAGGTTATGTATTAGCACTGATCTTTTAGAAAAACTGAAGAAATAGGTTAAACATAAACACGGTATTAAGTTATTTGCACAAAGAAAGACTTAGCAAAGCCTATAAATTCTGCTAGAATACTATACTATTCAGAAAATGAGAGGGCACAACAGACACCAAAAACTTACAATCACTTTCTTAATAAAGCAAATGTATTTGATATGGTGTAAGGTGCTAAATGGATAGAGATTTAAAAAAAAAAAAAAATTAAAATTATAATTAGTGAAGCCAACAAAAAATTAGAAAAAAAACCCTAAACACCAAAGCCCTCACCACTCACAGTGAGTTTTAGCATAAACATTCATGTGAGTTCTTCTGCATCAAATCATATGATCATTACACTGTAGACAGAGTCACCTTGCATTTAATTATAACTCCTCACACTTGTCTTTTGGTTTAGCATTCTGTACTGGAATCTGTAGTCGTGGAATATCTTTCTCTTGTATTGAAATCTTCAATACATTGAAAAGTGCTTAGATTATAGTTTTCTTTAGTTTCTCTTGACAGCAATTTTCAACAAATGTTTAAAACCTTCTCAGGTGAGCTTCTGACTGCCAAAGTACAAACCCCTTTGGACAAGCATTCTCAAAACAGTTAACACAGAATCTGTCATCACTGCGAGACATAAACCATACTTTTCCTATTGCTCATGAGCATTTTTACATTAGCCACACAAACTGCTTATAGGAAATGTGAAATTAGGAAGATCCACTAAACATTTTAAGCAGTTTCATGAAACTGTCTTGCAGAAAATATGGCAGAATAAACATCCTATAGTCTCACTGCTCTTCAAACCAGCTGGATCAACTAATCCTTCCCAATAACCCAGTTTTAGGAAATTCTGATTTAGGTCAAAGCCCATTTAGCGACAGAGGTATTATAACAAAAATATTAAGATAATTTTCTTGCTTAACATAACTTTTCCATGTCCCTAACTCCACAAAGTAGCTCAATTTCTTCAAGATCTGCTGTCTCTGTTGCTATTAATCTCATTCTGCTGTAAACCGATGAGTTTGTGAGGCTGCTGTCACAGTCCTGCTCCGGAGATGCTCCTGGACTAGGGAGAGTAAAAGTATGGTGATCAAACAGCACCAACACACTTCAAATGGCTGCTCTCTAAGAAAAAGCAGGGGGAGGAGAGCAGTGGGTGTTAACGAAAACCAATGTAAGTCTCCCCTTTTTCAGGGCCTTTGTACCAACAAAGAAGGAAAAGAGGCCAGTTCTATGCCTGCTTTGGAATTTAAATACAGATGGTGGGAACTCCACCTTGAGCATCCTTCAATGCATCTTTCATCACCATTACCTACTCTGTCGAATTATCACTGCATGCACAAAATTCCTCAACACTTAGGAAAATACTTCAATCATAGCTAAAAACCAATGCAAGCAAAGTTTTGTGAAGGAATGTCTCAGATATAGAAATAATTTAAAGGACAGAAGAAATTCCCTATGAACTTAAGAAAATCCCCTACTTTAATTGTAGCTGTTTGAAAGTGAAGCATCAGTTTTCAGATTCTCTCTCACAGTTTATGAAAGTAACAGCCTTTTGTGAGGACAAAAAACTGTTTTAGAAGTAGAGAACCTTTTACCAGGATAGTATTTCTGTGTTAAGAAAAATACTCTTTTTAATCGAGCTTCAGAGCAGATATTCCCAAAACTTTTAAAGGTGCTTATACATGAATCCATACAGATAAAAAATAAGCATTTTATATACTCAAAACATCAACAGCAGATGCTAAGATATTTCATGAACTGGAACATGCCACATAGAAGAAAGTCTATTTCAAGCTTAAGTGCGTTTTTAGTAAGTACCAGCCTAGTAAATGAAGTTGAAACAAAGTAATTGTGACTTCATTTAAAATCTTATTTTTTCTAAAGAAATATAGCTAAATGATTCTCCTACCCCCAGAAGAAACATTTATTATTCTTCATCTGACAGGCAGAGGGAATTTACACAATTGGCATTTTCTACAAGACTTTCAGAGGATGTCACTATGGCATTTTTGCAAAATACAAACATTTCAGGTTCGGTATACTAACAGGTTCACTGAAAACAAACTAAGAACATCCCTTCCTCTGTCCAAATCAGCTGAGTCTGAACCACACCGAGAGACACCAGGTCATAAACCTCACAAAAACTCAGTGTAGACTACCAACTGATATTTAGAGATTTATTTATGCACCTGGGTTAAAAAAGCTACTAAGAATTCGTGTTACTGAGATACAGAATTTTTTGTTAAAACCAAAACACAGTAAGTAGGTTACATACAGCATTAAGTATTGCAACTCTGGTAACATTTACAGTTTTTAAAAGGAGCACAGTGACGTAAATTCAGATTAAAAATATCTTTTTAATTCTGAACTGAAAAAAAAAAAATCAATTTAAGGTAATTTTCTTAAAAACACTCCCCAAAATCACCCTCTCACAGGTCTAGCTAGAATTCAGCTAGAACTTACAGCTAAATTGATCCATTAGCCACTTTTGACTGCATAATTATGGCCAATCTTGCAATTTGATTATGAAGACATCTAATGAGTCTGCACAGAGAAAATAAATCAAGTTAAACGGAGAAATAACAATAGCCTAAGAAAGTGTACAGTGAAGTCATTTTCAAAATCTATTTGAGTGAAAAACTACTTTGTGAATGCAGCTCTCTCCATACAGAATTAGATCATTAACCTGGTGTCACTCTCTAGAGCTGAGATTCAATGACTGGTGAGTTGACAACCCTGCATGATTTACAGTAAACTGTCTGCCATCTGCCCAATATTAATCATTTTAGTCTGCAAATTTGCAATAAGGCACTGCTGTAACAAGTTACAGTCAACTCCCTTCCATTTTTTGTCATATAACAGCAAAGTGGTCTTGTTTAGGAGAATGACCTTGATATCTGAAAACAGTTAAAGCCAAAGGCACAAGACTGAGTCAATCTGACTAGTTTTCAAGTCCAGTTAATGCAGAGAGGGTTTAAGTTGGTTTGTGGGGGTTTTTACGTCTTTATAAATATGCTGCCTTTCTGACCACCTGATTAATCAGCCATAACTTCATTCATATGTGTATGGACAACTACAGATACCAAAGATACCCATAAGTACCACAGGTGTCAAACTGTAGGACAACTACAGCTAGATATGATTAACCTTCAGATTTACAAACACGTGGAATAAGCAAGGGAGTTATTACACAGCAAGCATAAAGGATTACTACCTAAGTTCATTATATCATGAATTTACATTTCTAGAAACATAAGACATCTTAAGAATCTCACTTAGAAAGTTTTTAAGGTTCAGCTTAGGCAGAGAGACTGCAAATGTGAGAACAGTTTTTCCCAAGATTCATAAAACAGAAAGTAAATAGAATCTTACTTAAAATCCAGTTGACCTAGGAACTAGAGAGTGATTTTTTTAGTTCCATAATTAACAATAGCAACCCTGCCAGATTCTGCAGGACTATGAATAAAATGGAAAAATCAGTGCCTCTCCTACAGAAGTCACCCAAGTCACTATAAGAGTTAAAATGTGCCTTTATGCAAGACTATGGCCCTATTCACACTCCTCAAAATGCTAAGCCTTTAGATTATAAAATGCAATGATAGGGTGTAGAGACCCAGAGACAGAACAGAGATATCCTGAGTGGGAAAGAAGACTTTTGCCACAGCTGACTTGACACTGACACCAGGATTATCAGCTGAATTGATGCTGAAACCAGGACTGGCATCCCATCAGCTGCACTGGAACCAAGATTGGTGATCTCCTTCTCTTTTACTCTCCCCCTCTTTAATTTTTCTCTTCCTTTTCACCCTACCCCTTTATTCAAAAGCCTCTGCTCTGTACTTAGATAGTGGGTCAGGGACTAATATACCAATTTCCATGCCAAGAGTGTAATTCACTAATAAATCTTTCTGATTGTTTGCATTGACTTGTTGTTCCTTTCGACCACAAGCATTTAAAAATCTTGGGTGCTTTCCTCCCCTCTAAGGGCACAGGGGAGTCATCACATAGAGGAAAAGAGGATGAAGCAAAAGATGGGAAATTTGTGACACTTTAAGCAAAAATCTACTTCAGCTGCTACAGACCAGCTGACCTCTCTCAACACTGGATTCCTTGCTTCCTCAGGACATGAAGGCCTTCCCCAGATATGGTTTAGTCCAAGGATTTCTGGGCTACGCTGGGAACCAGGGAGGGGGTCACTCCATGACAGGATCTACACTTGAACATCCCCATCACTTGGGCCAACAGAAACCTAGTACCACAAAGACAGAGCAGCCTAAGCTTCTTGATTCCAGCAAGGTCCCAAGGAAGTTCAGCAATGAGGAGCTGACCTTTCCAGGAGGTCATTTCTGGAGACTCACACTACCACACAAAATACACTATGGGGCAGAGATGCTACTTGTGACAATGAGATAGCTTGTTCTCTATAACACTTAGTAGGAAAACACACTGCACACAAAGTAGGCATCTGATTTTAGGAAGACATGATCATCAAGCTGAGACACAGGCTTAGGAATCGGTTTTTCACCCAAGGGCAACTTTAAAAGTATTGGTTTTCATTTCTACATTACACAAAAGAGATAGCTAGAGACTTAAACACTGCTTCTAAAACCAGTATAAAGGCCTTCTGGTAATCCAAGAATACAAGGCTTTCTGCCTTGAAAAATGTTTAAATTTTGTATTTCAAATACAATTGTGACAGTTGTGCAATCAAAGGTCACCTAGATATTAAGTTTGCTTTTTTGAATCTTGCTTCATCCAATCTATTTCATGATCATTTATTTTCCTGTTGACAGTTGAGGTCAGTGCAAGAGCAGTAAGTCATATCTCACACTTCAGGGGTTTACGCAATTGCTGGCAACAAGACAACATATCTGACATCTGGGAACTCATTTGCAAGAAAAGCTGGTGAAATGAGGCCATCCTGAGTTATAAACACAAGTCTAATGATATCTTCCAGCTTTTCAGATCACTTTTTATAGAGTGGAAACTATGCAATTATGTGTATAGTTTCAGTCGTCATGACAGAATCTTTCCTACACACAACTCTTACTTAATCAATGAAACAAACCATTGGTTTACAGGATTCCCTGAAATAGTTGAACAAGTTATAATACTGGATAAACATTTAAAGAAAATGAATAACGAAACCTTATCTCTCATGCACTCAGGGGAAAACAAACCTCAGAGATATCCAGCCATAAAGATCCAGCTCTGCATGTTTTGGAATTTATAGAAACCAGCAGCTGCTGTTGAATAATTTTTCTGT
This sequence comes from Scytalopus superciliaris, assembly GCA_013400415.1. Lineage (NCBI taxonomy): Eukaryota > Metazoa > Chordata > Aves > Passeriformes > Rhinocryptidae > Scytalopus > Scytalopus superciliaris. Next base: position 838,721 of record VXBX01000010.1, read on the forward strand.
TACAACAGCAGGTACTTAAGTGCAACCATTTGGTAACTGTAAAGTTAACTATTGTTTTAGGTAAAGGATTTTCTTAGACATTTGCCCAATTTTCCACTAGCCAGTCACCCTACCTTGAAGTGTTAAGAGTTACCTACACATTACAAGATAACATACAGAAGTATGGTTTTGGCTAGGCCTTTAGCATTCCAGTCCTCCCTCAATGTAAAATCAATTCTAATATAAGCAGTTTGAATGTTAGGTAAGGACAAAAGTCCTTGCCCATCAGTTACAGTCGTGGCCCTTCAATCAGGTTATCCTATCCTTTTCATTGCTGATTATGAAATTAATTACTTAAAAATTAAACAGACTGATTACTATTCTTAAAAAAAACCAATAGCTTTACTTGCAAAAAAATCTGTTCAAGGTAAATGAGAAACCTTAAATGAGAGAAAAACCCTCATACACAGCTCAAGCACAGATTCAGCATGTTCATTTTCAGGGAGAAACAGCAATTTTGGTCTGGTACCACCCTGCAGCAGATCAGCAGCTTGGAGCAGCTGGTTCTGTAGGCTATGTTGTACTGTACACACTTCCTCAATTTCTACTGTGGCTTATTTTGATTCCTTGAACCTAATGTCCTGACTGTATTTGCAGTTTGAATCTGTCTGAAGGAAAACTATCCAAAAAGCCTTTGCCGCCTGCTTTGCTGGAACCTCAGCAGACTACTGTGCACTGTCACACTATCTTGGCAGCTGTCATGTGCAAAAAGTCAACAGCACATTACCACTGTCCTTTACAGAAGGAAACCATATTTCTGCCCCTGTTCACTCAGGAGTGACAGCATTTTGTGTTGTCAGCACATCAAGCAGTGACACCACTCTGAATCTCACTCCAATGCTGAGCTCAGTTATCAGCCATGCAAAAGAAAACACAAGGGAAGGCATACCTGTAACGTGCTTAGCTCAATACTTCACTTTTGCAGACTGAACGTAGGTATTCTTGGATGTCAGTCTGGCCTTCCCAGTATCTATCTTCAGGAGCAGGAATCCCAGAACAGAGCTGAGCCTGCACACTTCTCCAAACACATACACGCTATAGCTCAGGAGCCTTAAGTATGGCTGTTCAAGGATTTGTTTAGGATCTTTACACTGAGGGCACAGCTTTTGAGTGTCCCCTAGTTTCTGGGTCTTCCAGGAGATACTGTTCATCATCTTGATTATCATGCACACTAATTGCCGCTCTCCTCACACCCTAGAGTACACCAATGAGGTTGGCAGCCAGGATCCTGATCCTGCTGCTGTGCTATGCTATCCAGAGCGGCTCCAGCCTCTCACGGCACAAGCTGATGAGCAGAAGTACCATTTCCTCAGTGCCCTCAGTGGATTTTCTGGGAAACCTAGGTGTTGAAGATCTAAGTAGACAATCAGAAATGGGAACAATTAAAAATGGTCTATTCCTGACACAAAAGGTTCAGAAAAGGACATGGTAAGGGGCAAGGGCAGTGGGAGGTGAACATAAAAATAAAACATGAAACTATAGACATGTGAAAAACAGCAGAACTCCTGCTGGAAGACTAGTATTTGAAAGCAAGTATGGAGTTGCCCATGTCATTTGGTTCCTTTAACAGTATAAGAGGTCTTCTCAGATTATCAAATCAAATCCACAACTTCTCTTTGTGAACACTCTTAGGATAAGCTGCAGAACTTCACTTGTTTGGATACTGTGCATTGATCTGGACCCCTGTATGCCCAGTCTGTGCAGACAGAACATGTCTTCTGGTTTGGTTTCAACTCAAAAGAATGTATTATGTGCATATTTACAACACTCTTCAATCCAAACTCTGCTCTCAGTCATGTCCTTTATTCCCATACACAAAACAAAGATGTAAAAAGATGGATACGTAAACATATCTAGAAGGGACTGCTCTTTTCTTCATAACTACTCAGTTCTTTAACACAGTTATCAAAAGATCAGCATAGATGACTATGAGGCTGGCCTATCACCTCAGTAAATGAAAAACAGTGAAGTACGTACAGAGTCCTTAACCTCTTCCAGAAAGCATGGGCTATCATGTATGGCTGCCTATGCTTCAAATGTCAAAGGGTTGGGGAAACTTTGTAATAAATTAGTATTTTCCACTTGGGGAAATGACCTCTTCCCTTCCTCAGTGATTCAAAAATGATGACAGTTCCCTATTAATCCACACATCAGAAAAATCTTAAACTACTGTATTCATGCTATGAGAGTCTCAGACTCACTAATACAGCCCCTTTACTTTGAATCACTCATGAATTCTTAATCAAGATGTTCTACAGTGGGTGGAGATAGCCACATGACTTGGTCTGAAATCGTTTTACTTGAACAATAACACTCTTACACTAAGCGAATCTCCGTCTTGCTTATGCAAGCGTAAGGGCTCCTCCTTCTAAACTTGTCTTGGCAGCCACATATGTACCTCACACAACACAAGTACTTGTGTTTTGTTTCTCCACTGTTCAATCTCCCCTTGCCATCCTGAATTCGAGGCACCATGCCTTTCTACAACTATTGATTACCGGCTTGTTTTTAATACCATCATGTACAGACTATGGTACATAGTCTCAGGTACTGGAAGCTCATGATCTGGAAAATTTCTCTAGAAGTTAAGTTACCCTTGATGTATCTAGAAATATAAAATTCTAAAAAAAATATGACACCTGGTCTACTTTATAATCTAAGTAGTATACTAGTTACAAGTTATGTTTGGAATGTTATCACATCCTTCCTTTATCGAGAATTTTTTTAAATATATTTAAAAGCATATATATATTTCATGATGTCTCTCTATATTCTTGTGTGGGTGACTACATAGAGCATAGAACTTGTAATCTCCAAATCTTAAAAAAAAAAACTAATAATTTTTCTCTAGAAAATGAAAGCAAAATTCATCTGTCACCTCAAAACTTATCGCTATTTTAATCTTCTAGGGAATCACAGCCTTCAATAAAACAGGTAACAGCTTTTCCAGACCAACTTGATCAATCTTGCCTAGCTCGTTTTTTACTTAATTAGTTTCAGCTGTGTTTAAATACAGTTTTCATTACCTCAAGAGGATTTTTGTGTTCCTATTTTGCACATTTTTTTGCATGGGAGTTTCCCAACAATCATTTAATTCTCTCATCTATTATAAAAATGTTGTCATCTTAGATACCTTTCCTACTACTGAGTCAGATCTCTGCTGTTTACTGCATTTAAAATCAGGGCATAACTTACTCTCCAACTGTAAAACATCCTACTTCTATAAACAGGCAAGACCTAATAATGCATGCATAATAGATGGATGTGCTTTTTTCCAAGGATGTCAGGGAATAGTAATACCTTGCATTACTAACACACAGCATTGTTTTCACAGGACTATGAAAATGGAGAGCCACCCTTCTCCTGTATAATCATGTTAGTCTTCAGAATCCAAGCACAACTTTCAACTCATCCTTTGTCACCGTAAGAAGTGGCAGCCAGAGCCCTTTCCCCCTCTTCAAAAAACTTCAGAAAATTCTTGACAGAGGCTGATTTGCTAATGAGTACTTTAAATCAGGCAAGACCAAGTCAATGGCCATTGGGAGACAGCTAGAAATGGTTCTGCATATCCTTCAAATTAGAACAAAAATTGAGGCATTTGATATCTGCTGTAGAGTACTCCCTGGAACACCTTCTTCGTTGGTTTTCCCTCAGTGGATAACGAACTCATTCAGGGCCACAGGGAAAGAGGACAGAGAGAGAGAAAAAGAACTTTCCTCCAAATAAAACAGATGACCAGACAGAGATCACAAACAAGGTGCCAGCCAGGGAATTCCCACCACATGCTCCTTCTGGTTAGGCTTGGTACAGACTTGATCATGCATGCTGGTCATCAGTGACTGTGCAAACCAAGCCTAGATGGCACATACAGTGCATCTGAGAGGTCACACTGTCTGTAAGGTAAAGGAACTCCCTGCCAAACAGTTCATCACATGTTCAGCACTCCTTTCCCTCTGTGTTTGTCTTTCCCCTATTGTTTCTGTCAATACCGTATTTTGTGACTTTACAAAAGAAACAAAGCTAAAAGTTGATGCTTTGCTTCCATATTGGCAAGAAACCATCAAATGAATTTTGGAATAGAATTAGAAACAAACAGAACTCTGGAAAGTGCACTTGTTCCGAATAAAGAGATATCACTATTTACCTGTTTCTACACAATGAATTTTTCCAACCTTTTTTAAAAAGAAACTTGTGTCAATTCCCTGCTCTATTATAAATCTATGTACTACATCTCCCTTGTTAGAAGACTTGAAAAAGTGAAGAACAACCATCATGACTTAAACCTTAAAATTTAAGTTTCTTCATCAGTTCCAAATGTGCTGATTTTTTTGACATTTCACAGACAACTTCTTTCAATTTTTCCTATAACATGATGATGGATGGCTTCAAGCATTGAAAGATCTCATGCTATCAAAGATTAACTAAAAGAATTAACAACTTCATTCTAAAATGCTTATAAAACAAATTTAAGGACCCTAAATATAAAGGCTGATTTTATAGTGTGAAGTACCTTTACAAACCTTATTGAACCTTGGTTTAAATACACAGCAGTAAGTTGTTTTTTCTTAACACAAAAAAGAACATATATCATACAGTTATGTATTTGCACAGCTTCCACTAAATTCAATCTTAAACCTACTTATAATCATGATATGCCTATACACTTCACATCTACCTCTTTTCATTGTTCAGTGGGAGATACAGATAGTGTTGCCACTCACCCCTAAGTATTAGTATTTGACCATCTGTGTACTTGGTTCACTCTCTATGAAAACATTTGAGCATAGTAAAGATGTCTTTATGAACACAAAGTACTCAAGTAAATACAGGTTTCTCTCCTATTTAAGTCTAAGCACATGGCCACTACAATCCAGGTGCCATTCATACAGAAAACCAAATTTACTCCCACTTAACCATACAGAGAATAGAAAACAAAACAATTCTTCATTGCATTTAAAAATGTTATTTTACAATTGCCCCAAAACTACTCTTCAGCTGAACAAAACTTCTCAGAGTAGGACAGAAGGATCAAACAAGCAGGGAAAGAATGTCCATTCAAGCTCCTCACATCTACAAGATCACAGAATCATCAGGGTTGGAAGAGACCTACAAAATCATCTAGTCCAGCTGTCCACCCTTAAGCCACATCACCCAGCACCAGATTCAGATGCCTCTTGAACACCTCCACAAATTCCTGTTCTAATCTCAATCTCCCGTCTCAGTTTAAGGCCATTCCACTTTGTCCTCTCGTGAAGGCATGGCAGAAGACACCAGCACCCTCCTCACTATAACCTCCTTTCAGATAGTTGTAGAGAGCATGAGGTGCCCCTCCCCTCCTCTCTAGACTAAACAAACCCAGCTCCCACAGCCATTCCTCATAAGACATGTTTAAGATGGAAATCTCTAACCCAACCATGCCTCAGAGAAAAATATTGCTTGTGCTCTCATTTGAGATTTCCTTATACAGAATTGAAAGGGACTTACAAATGGAAGAGGAGTGGAAAGTTATTCTATGAGCACTGGAAGCATTAAAGCTTCCTGACCTGTCAGATTTGAATGTGCTCATTCCCGGTTGAAGCCACTGAAGACTGCATCTGGGATTTCTTTACCACACCACATTTTTGTCTCCCAGCAGCATAATGTTTTTTCAGGATTTCTCTCACCTCCCTAATTTCCAGTATCTCTAAATACAGCCCTGCTTTCAGCAAACACTTTTACTGAAAGTCTCTGTAGACTGACTTTCTGGTCAAATCCAAGTCTCATATGCACACTGCTATAAAAACACACTGAAAAGCACAGTTGGATTCAACTCATTAAAGAAATCTTCAGGTGGTCATTGTGTGCTTTACATTTTGAGTTGTGGTTTGTTTTCAGGAGATGGAGTGAGCAAGGGGAGTTAGTAACAGGTTTATATGAAACAAAACATTTATCAAACAACATTGCAATTACTTCATCAGGAATAGGAGATTTAAAGAAATTGAAGTCAGTGAAGTTACATTAGTAAAAGGTCATTCTTCCCTTCATTGCTTATATTTAATTTATATTTTAACTGATTTTAAAACTCAAAGCAGCTCCTGAAATCCTAGGATTGTTCACAGATACAAAACATAAACATTATCATGACTTGGCATACAGGTGTGATCAAGTTTGTGTAAAATATCTTTTCAAGTGAAAATAATTTTGAACATGTTTTATGTAGGTCTCATCTTATTCTACATTGCTACAGTGGAAGCCACATTAAATCAAACTCTTGATGGCACAAAGCCTCATGAGGAAGAACACTGAAACTTAACTGCTGGTTTTCATGTACATACCACTTTCAATAGACACAGAGTCTGTAAGTAACTTGTGCAACCAATAATCTTCCACTGAAAATACTGCAGCAAACATACTTGCCTTAATGTACCGAGTGCCAACATGCAAGCCTTCAGCAAATCTTGCACAACCCAAACTCTGTTTTCATTTGTAGACATAAATGAATATTACAGTATTTGAGTGGCTCTGAAGGTTAATTTTATCAAGATCTCGACAGTATTTGCTGTGTGCTGAAACAAGACCCAGTCTAGACCATGATATAGCATGAAAAACAAATTTCACACTAACGTTAACAATTAAGAGCCACAGATAGCCTGTAAACTTTAAAATGATCAAATTTATGCAAATTTACAGTTACAAATCTTGTAGTCTTGTGCCAAGACTTAAAAATACATTGACTACATTCTGAAGATGTTTCATCATGATTGTGTGCTTCATTTTTTAAGCTATTTGCATGTTTTGCAGAAGCTGTTTCGCAGCTCTTCCCCTTCATTTGGTTCTAGTAGCCCTCTTTTTTTTTCCCTTTAATTGAACACAGTGAACATCTGCACTGTAAATTGCAGAATTATATGTTAAAAAATGATTACTACATACAGACTTAACTGCTCTATCCACCCTATTCACTAGCAGACTCTCCCAAAGTTTTGTATCAAGCTTGGGCAACACACCAAATGCCCTCCTTTTAATTATGCTTGCTCTTGCAAAGTTGATGGGCAGATTTTCCATACGCTATCTGTGATAGCCCTGAGGCACATGTTAATTTTGTCATTGACTACTCTCTCACTCATCTTCTCTAGAATTCGTTTCCTAATTCTTGTTTTCAAAGGTTCACATTTATGCAGCATGGAGAGGCCAGGGGCCTGGCTTTCACAAACAGAACAGAAAGTTCCTCTCCATGAGTACATAGCGTTCTGGCATTTTTATTCCATAGTGATGGCACTTGGTGAGCTCTTGCAGCCTCAGCAGCACTGCTGGTCTGGATATAGAGAAAATTCAGAGATGCTACTTCCCTTCCTGAGATATGGAGCACCCTAAAGCTGCACGTTTACATTAGGCAATTGCCTAAATATATTAAACATCACAAACCCCAGTTTTCCCAAATGTGAGTACCTCTGTATCTGGATGGTCACATATCACTGACATATTTTAGTAAGCCAAGCAGATATTCGCTGTGTCTGCCTGAAACACCTGAATCACAAGGCACATGACCATTCTGCCATGATGTCACTCAGTGCCCATTCACACAAGGCTTGCTTTCACAAGTTGCTTCCCTGGCAGCTCATAAGGCACAAGTAGTTCTAGCAGAAAGAATAATCTTTGCCTGAGGTTGTTTGCCACATCCCTTCATGAAGTGTGCCAGACCAGAAGCACGTACTGTTAGCACGTTGCAAATTCCCACTCTGTATGGGAAAGCTACAGGAAGATGCATCATGTGCTGCTATGGGACTGTCTGCATGTCACTCTCTTGCTCTTTCATTTGGGTAACTGGGAAGTGACACAAGAGAGATAGTGGAATGCTGCCATTACTGTATAATTCGCTTGGAAAGCTGCTTTTAACACTTCTGGAGCTTTGAACTTCAGATCATCATCTTCAAGGCTACCTCTTTGGCTGAAAACCTGTGACATTGGCACTGAAACTGGTTGACGCAGTGTGCAATGGCTATTGCTAAAATCCAACATCCAAGTAAGGAAACTGAAGGGATCTCTTCTTTCTTAGCCGTGCCATGGAATTACTGGTCCCCACATGACATCCATTAACAGAAATTACATGAAAAATTTCCACATACACCAATGAGAGAATGTATCCCTAAATTTAGAACAAATTACACTGGAGAGGAAACACCCATTATTACTTGTACAAAGACAGAGTTGACTGAAAATTAGTTTGATGTACCATGGTGTTCTGTGATTCCTCTGAGGTAATTTATGATTCTTGGCTATTTCATAACTTGTTCATTAACTCATTCATGAGTCTTCACAGAAAAATTAAAATTAAGGACACAAAAACATACCATTAGGTTAAACACCTCACCAGTAAAAGCTTCCCTTCATGCACTATGAAAAACACAGAAGATTTAAATGTCTAATCAACTAGGTATGACCTCTACACAAAGAGTATCAAAACCTTGTGATTGTATCTTCAAAGAAATCAATGCCTAAAGGAGAGTATGCTAGATGCACATGCAGCCTAAACCAAATTTATTCTGCAGGAAAAGATGAAACATGAATACTGCCTGGGACACAAAACACCTTGTGTGTCTCTGCAGGCTTGAACAAACCAAGTTGAAGGTGGTTCTAAATGTGTTTGGCCAGCAGAAGCAAAAAGTATTTTAGACCTTACCTTCATGCAGTGTGTATCGGGGGCGGGGAGGGACAGACCAAAACAAAACAAAAAAGGGAAAAATTATGGGAAAGGGGATTAAAAGTCAGAGAATGGGAATACACATGTCATGTTATTGCACACAGTAGTAAAATCCACAGAGGAATTTTGTGCCAAGCTCTCAAAGAAACATATGCATGGAGTTTTTTCCTTATACAGAACACTTAGGTTAACAGATTTCACAGAAGTAAAGTCTGGATGTACTTCAGATAACTGGGCTGCTCAAAGTTATAAATTCCTGTACTCTGCCATGGTGACTGGCCGGTATTTCTAGGGGGTACTCCCTCCACCCTCATGACAGCCTAGTTTCTTGCTGCTACATGCTGCTGGAGGGGCAGGGGAAGATATATTTATCCTGTTCTAATGAGAAGTACAACTTCTTCAGAAATCTTGCAACCTCCATTACATTAGTGTTCAAGACCACAAGAAAGAGTGTGATCTCGTCACTTGAGGCCCAAAGGAACATTCACTAACCACATTCTGACCTTTTCTCATGTACCAGTCTGTCTTCAGCTAATAGAAGAGACACCCTAAAACATTACATTTCATTTGAAATGAATGGATGTCAGTAGAGGTTGGTACAAAGGACTAAGAATGCAGCATATTTCTCAGAGTGAAACATGAAAGCCAAGGGTTTCCCATTAGACAAATCAAAAATTCATTATACAAAATGTCTACTTTTATCCACCTATCTAGCATCTTGAAAATTAAACCAGCTCTGTTATGCCATCAGTCCAAATATGTAATAAAGTTTAAGTACAAGAGGAGTTGGAGATCAGTTTCTGGACAGACCTTTTCCAGCGATGAACAACACATCCCCATGAAAAAAAAGCAAAACACCAACAAAACCCAAAAAACAAAAACAAACAACCCACAAACCCAAAAACCAAACAAACAAAACCCCAAACAAAATATAAACAAAAACAAACAAACAAAAAAAAAACCCCAACAAACCAAAAAAACAGAAAAAAACCCAACCAACAACTCACTCTCCCTCCCCCTCCCCAAACACACATACCCAAAAACAAGGAACAAAAAAAACCAAACCAACCAACCAAATTTTAAAAAACAAAAACAAACACAAAACACCCACACCACTGATCAAACTGCTCTGAGACTTTCTCCTGACTACTTTCCTTTCAAGGTGACCCACTATGTGTCTTGCTCTGCAGGATACAAACCTAAAAGTCCACCCTCTGAGGCCAAGGAAATACAAAACAGTCATTCCAACTGAACAAAGAAAATTAGAAACTGAGTTGCCTACATAGCTGAGGAGTATCCAGACAGTCACTAGTAGCTATTCCCATGAGGAAGTACAGACATGATTTAGGCTTTATAATCCATAGACCACTAATACTTAAAACACTAATTTGAGACGCTCGTTATATTAGAAGTACAGAATCCTCCAAAACAGTCAATACATAGAGACAAATGCCTGTTCACCATATTTTAAAAATCACAGTTCATCTCCTGCTCATCAGATTTGACTATGCACCTATAAACTACAAATAACTTTGGCTTAAGAAGTGGCTATGGGTGGTGTCCTCACTCTAGCTTGAAAGCTGAGGAATACATAAATTAACATGAAGCTTCCTTTCCCTGAAGGTTTTGTTTAATTTTAGAAGTGTCAGGAAAATGTTAATGTTACATTTTGTTGCATATTTTCCAGCAGCATGTGGCATATGCCGAGAAGGGAAATAACACTGTTTGTCATTATGACTTTACAGCCAAGAAGGAAGAATAAAAAAAAAAGGAACCTAATGAAACCTTTAATTCATAGGTCTGTTAAATACTATTCTCTGCTATCCAAACTAGATCTAATAGTTTAAGGTGAATACAAGGTTCTTTCTTCACTTCCCCTGACTGCTGATATATTACAAACCAGGATAAAATAATTTTCATCCAGAGAGTCTGCACATGAAAAGTTCCCCTTAATCAAACGGGGATAAAATTTCTGGCAATTGATTCGTAATCTTCAAACAAATCCTCATTTACACAACTTCTAAGTTTAAACATCTAAGTGATAAAAATCACTAACTGAAACAGAAGGACTTGGAACTAAGTGAAGTAGAGCAAAACATTTAAATATTTACAGATTCAAAATTTCATGAAGTGGGAAAATTGTTTCCTATTCAGCTCAAGTGGCACTCGTGACTCTCCTGCATAAGAGAAACAAATATAAGGAGACATTTGCGTGTGTACACACAGTAAATGAGGAATCCAATAACACATTCTGGTTTTTCTCCCTTTTCCTAAGACATTGAGAATACCTATATTGTTTAATTTCCCATTGGTTTGAGCAGAACAAACACTGGAGTTAATCTGAGCACTTAGTTTTGACTAAATGTCACTTTGTTTAATTCCCCCAGCTATCTTAGACCAGTTTCCTCCTTGCACCAATCCTATGTCAAAGTTGCTAAAATACTTGATCCTTACTTTGTTTCCTTTTTTACTGTCTGCATCCAATATAGAGAAATGTTACAAAAGAATCTTAGATGGTGCTTGTGACGTTAATTAATGCAAAGCTTTATTTTCAACACTTTCTAAAGTAAAACAGATAACTGCAAATTTGTCTGAGTCTCATAACAAAGCCAGTCACTCCAACGAAGACCTTTTCTTTACGTTGAAATGCATACGAAAATTAAAATTACAGGCCAAGAAAGGGCTTATTGTCTGTCCTTCTGTTTTCCATCAAGATTAGCAGTAAGTCTGACTGAGTTAGAGTCTGCATTGTCCATAATTTCTCTGGGATAACTGCATTACAGTTGTTGGGGTTTTGCCAGAGAAAGAGAAGCACCAGTTTTACACAGAGTGAACATGATGCCCTGAAAGAAGATAAGGAAGTAAAATGTAAACCAGCTTTGGTTAGACCAAGTTGTCTGTAAAGAGCGTCACTTTCATTTCTTCCCAGATCTCAAAAGATACAGTACAGCAGTATTGGAAACTTAACAGAGTTGTCATGGTGAGAAACACTTAGAGTCAGAAAGTTTTCTTGCCCATTACAGGCTTTATTTTTATACACACACACTTAAGTATTTAATAAATACAGAGGTGTTACTCACTGCCTTATTATATCAAAACACAGTATCAGATCACTCTCCACAAGATGTTTTCAAAGTTTTCTTCATTCATGTTTTCTTTATTAAGCCACCTGCCAGAGACCAGAGGGGTACTGACAACTATGCTATAGAAGTGCCAGAAATTTCAACTTCAAATGGCAATGTTGCTGACTGCTCAGAGAACTATCAACCTTCACCAATTCTGAGATTTCTGTGACCTTGCATTTGAGATGCACATTCACTTGCAAGACCTAGCACCTTATGTCTGTGGAGGTGACTTGCACCAAGTGTGCCTCTGCTCTTTGACTGCAGCACACACATAGGCACCTAGAGAGAACACACACCAAAGGAGCAGCATTTGCAGCCAGGTGGTGCTGAAAACGTTACCCATATACACATTCACCCAAGCCACTGGGTCTCTCTCAAGGGTATCTGACTGGTAGGTCACTGACCCACCAACACAGCATCAGTACATTGCATTGACTTCTGTGTTGAAACAAAACACTAAGGACACCAGTTTTATAGGAAGACTGGGGATTGAAGCACAAAGCCAGTACGAGTAGCCATGCAGCAGTTCTTGCCAACCTTTAGGCTTTTAACACAGGACCGTTAACTAGCTTGCAGAGTTCATAAAACCCAAATTAATAGCTATGGGAAATAAAGAAAACACTGTTATTAGCAAGGCCAACATCCTATTACCTCTATTTCATTTCGGAAAAGCAACTGCTTAGATGCTCTGCCGAGCTTTCCACAGACTACCTCCAGTGGATGCAGAAAGCAGAAACATGACCTTTCTCAGGCTTTCCAGTAGAGCTTTCCATGTATTTGGGTTTAGACATCACTAGGCTCATTACTGAAAAGATACTAGCCAGAAAGACTGTACAGTATTGGTATTACCATGAAACAAAAGTGCAAAAATAAGTTTTGCTTGGAGTCACATAAGGGAAAGGGGAGGGGGAGGAACCAAAAGACTAAAAACCAGGACATTCTGTAATTGTAACCAGAGGATTTTGGAAAGAAAACAATTTGGAAAAGAAATTCTAATCCCATCATGATCACTCTCTCATAGAAGCCGGAGAAATTGCTTTCTGTAAAAATAAACAGAAATGAACATTTCAGTATAGGCCATAAATGCCAAAACATTGAAGAAACAACTTTAATTTTGTAAAGACTGAAAGGATAAGTAATAAGTTGGCAGGGCTGCTTAGACATTTGTGAACTCTCATAAATATTACCTACCACAGGGCTAAATCACTGCCAGCTCTGGCTTATGTTAGCCTATTTTTGTATCTTACCAACTCCTCTGCCAGAGGATAACTGACCTTTGAAAGATTATCTTCCAGTGCGTACAAGATAGCATCAAATAAATGGTTATCAGTTCTCAGAGAATTTTGCTTCTAATCTTTCAGATAGACCACTACTTCAAATCATGATTTATTAGCTTTTTAAGAGCATTTTACAATGATGAAATCCCAACATAAAACTAAATATTGTAGAGCAATAAGTATTGCAATGAGTACCACTGCCCATAGAATATGTGAGCAACTATTAGATTTACCAAAGCTATATAATGGATTACTGAAAATAATAAACCTCTGTAACAGAGAGGTCCACTTTTCAGTTGGATTCTTCTGTTTCCTAAGGTGACTGGCACATGCACAAAAATCTGTATGAATTTAAATATATATTGCACTCCCACTGCTTTAGACTAAAATTAAAGAGTATGATAGAATTTGAATCATCAGCTCTGTTTATTTTTCTGAATTTTCAAACTATACATGAGTATATCTGAACTGGACAACTAAAAAAGAGGCCAAAAAATAAAGCAGGCACACAGAAAAGACATGGCGTAAGACCATCATGCAACAGGTTGCATAGCACATGGTTTGACATATCCAGTAGCTGCACTGGCAGTATAAAAAAGGTTCTCTGCTGTTTTAATTTCTCTGCTAGAAGGGGGGGGGGGGGAA
>VXBX01000010.1:857369-869529 GCA_013400415.1 Scytalopus superciliaris
AAAAAACCCAGAATAATTCAAAATTTTCATTGTGGTTCACTTGCATGACAAAACACAGAACTGAATTGGAGTGTAACCCAAATGAGTCAGTCTGAACCTTGGCTTACTTATACTATTATTTTATTCTACAGGGAGAAAAAAACACAGAGAGAGGACAAAGGTTTCTTCATTTACTCTGAAGTCAAGACCCAAAGTATGTGCATAAAGCTTCCTGAAGAGACTGCTAACTTAATTAACATCAATATACTTGTTTTCACCCAACAGTTCCAGGGGCAAGAGAAGTATGTTTTTTAACTTCTTTCTGAATGGTCAATGGTTGACCTAGTTTCTATTTATTAGAGCTTTGTGTTTAGCATTGCCATTTTCATCAGGGCTAGCCGATTGCAATGCAGCACTCTCAGACTGTGTCTTATGCCAAACTTAAGAATTACATTATATTCTCAATAATATATAGAAAAAAAAAATAAATCTCTTACGCAGTTTGGGATTACGTATAGAGTAGTACATCAGAGAGGTAACCATCTGGAAGTTGTTTTTTTTCTGAAGAGGCCTCTGAACACAGCCCTTCCCTTTAACAGAAGGAAGAGTTTTCGTTTCCTCCACAGTATCACTGGAATTCCCATGAATCAACAGGGAAGGTGAGGCAGGCAGGAAGAATCTCTCCAATCAACCAGACAATGTACATGGCTTCATACAGGATGCAACATTCTTAACTGAGTAAAACAAAAATCGGGCTAAAATTAACTACTGCATCTGAACCTTGGAACACTGTCAAAGAGTTGGTAACTTCTAACACAGGTATGTCTGCTGCCTAGTTAAGGACTCATGATCAGGCTTCATGTTGTTTAAAAAGTATTAGAAAAATCAGCATTTTTTTTCTAAAGAAGGAACAGGGAAGAATGTTGTAGTTTTAAAGACATAGTATGCAGGAAGTCATTCACAGACTCACCATTCATGATTCCACTTGAACTTTTGCATCTTTAAGGGATTTACTAAAATTTTTACAAATAAGAATACTTTTATCAAACATCCTTCCTCAGTCTGAAAGCAGTCATTTAAAGAGTTAACAGAAGAGATTTAGGTGTATTTGCATTGCTTTTTATGATAATATTTTCTTATGCAGCACAGTGGTATTTTCCATATGAAACCCCTGAGTCTGAAACAATACCCAATTATCATAATCTACTCAAACCTGTATTTCAAAACATTTTAGAAGTGGTTTTGGATTACTATTTAGCTGGCAGCCTCTGATCAGCCCAAGTAGTAAGGAGTTGCAAAACCACCGCTGGAAAAATGGAATTACAGAGTGCAATGCTGCCATCTGCTGGAAGTTGCTTGTCTTAATGCTTTAATTGCTATTTCCAAAGATTGCATTACATGCAAGCTTTTGAGTACTCAAAGCTATTTAGACACGTTTAATCTGAACAATTTGAGACAAGTAACCGATATTTTTGGATCAAGCATTTGTGCATACAGATAGAAGGCCAACTATATTCAAGTACATTAGCTATATTTCCCTCTAAAGGGATGGCCACCCAGCACTAGGTAATGATAGATGCTTCCACATGTTGCACACAAAGCTGCACTGCAGCTTTGCAGAAGGTTCTCCCTCTCCACAGCAGGCCCCAAAAGTAATGTTTCGCACATAGTGATCACTCTGCAATAGGACATCCAAGTCTGCAGGTTCCTCTGGCTAAGCACAAGGAAAGTTGCACATCAGGATTGACATCATTCCTTCCAGCAGCTTGGGCTGGTGTTCCAGGGCTGCACTCAAAGGTGGTAGACTTGTTGGGAAACTTTGAAGTCCATATTTTTAATTGTTTTTTATTTCTCCACATCTAGTCACAGAATAAAACGTAGTTCTTTCTTCCAAGTGATTGGATATGGCCTACTATAGCTGCCAAAATTCAAACCCAGTTTGTCAAGAGACAAGATTTTTCATCTGTGGGCTAACCCAAAGTTGTTCCGCCTAGCAAAAGTCACTAAAGGGAAGAAAAAAACCCACAAGAACTCACATGAATGTACCACAATGTCATTTTCACTATGACCTAGATTAGCTGTGGTAACTAAATTTAGGTAGGCATACAG
This sequence comes from Scytalopus superciliaris, assembly GCA_013400415.1. Classification (NCBI taxonomy): domain Eukaryota; kingdom Metazoa; phylum Chordata; class Aves; order Passeriformes; family Rhinocryptidae; genus Scytalopus; species Scytalopus superciliaris. The sequence continues at coordinate 859,458 of VXBX01000010.1, forward strand.
AGCTCTCACGTAGCACAGCCTGCCTTGCACAACCGTTACCCAGGAAGCAGTTTGACATTCATGCCCTGTGCTCTGCTGTTTGATTAGCACTTCTCAGGTAAACAGTGTTGTAGCAGGATAGGTTTTTTAAAAAGTGCATGCCAGATATTTTTGTTCCCATTTCGCCAATATAAAGCTGAAATAACTGCTTAGAAATTGAGATCCATGTCCACTCAGCTATCAGTATAAACAAATCAAGTATGTGAGCCACTGCCCCAAGTTCAGTCCCCCATGGCTTTACCAGATACAGATGCTTAACAGTACAAGCCTGATTTGTCTATGCTTTGCACTAGAGCAAGAACATAATTGTATTACTACTCTATTAGAATAGTAGTTGATAACCACTTTGAAAAGATTACAAGCCATCTATTGGGGAACACTGTGCAGAATAAATAAGTCATTTCTACATACCAGAAGATAAACTCAAATGATGAATGCTACACAGCCTTCCTCTTTGTTACCATCTCTCATTTCTTTAAAAAATCCACTGGAAAAATTCTGCCTCAATCATACCATCTAATTTGGTGCAGCACCACAGTAATTATGATTAATTCATGCTGCATCACTTACACTGATAAAAGGAAATTACCAGGAGATTCCAGAAGCATTTTACTGGACTTAATTCCAAGCATAAACTTGTAAGTGCTCCATTGATGTCTGTCAGTTTGAGTATGGTACAAATCACATACCAAGAAATACTTTCAGCTATGTATTTCAAGACAGTTTTAATTGTAGCAGTAGCACCAAGAAGAAGCAAACCAGCCTTTGCTAAGAGAATTAAGTATTCATCTTTAGCTTCATTTTCTTATAGTATGAAGAAAGTCAAATTTTAGAAAAGAAGTGTCAACCAAAAAAGTTCGATATAGTACACTGACATTTTACACTTTAGTTGAAAATTTGTGAATGTTACACTGTTTAACACAGACACAAGATGAGAAGTTTATCAGTACAAGACAAAAACAGCATGCGTGGGAAACAGTCACACTAAGCTACAGCAAAGACTCATTTAGTCCAAGTAGCTCATAAATACCCACTCAGTAAAGAATGAGCAAGAAGCATTTTTGCCAGATCAACACTCATGTTTACAATTCCAAGCCAAGGAACAGTAAAGTCAGTAGATTTGATTATACAAGAGACAGAAAAGGCTTNACACTACAGGGCAAACATTTGTAGGTCAGCAGTCACCTCAAGGCTCCTTGCAAACCACGACCACAGTTAGAATGATGCATGGTAAATTGAACTGACCACAGACTAGGACTTCGCAGACCATTGATGGTCCATTAACATCAAGGAAACATCTGCCCAATCAAATGATCACATGAGATCCAAGCACAGGATGTACAGCACACAGTGAATGGGAACAAGGGCCAAGTTCTCCTATGATTTCAATAGATGAAGTTCCACTAACAGTGGTATTTTATTTTATTTTTTTAAACCTCCCACAGAAGCTGAGCCAGATGGCTAAATACTGCTACTACTAATGCTGCTAATACCCCTTCAGGATTATTTATTGAGTGAGACAGCTAAGACCAGTACTTTCATAGTTTGTAATCACTACCAGTTTTTTCCCCAGTTTGTCTGTATCAGTTATAATTTTCTTTCAGGATATGACTTGTTAGTCTCCAATGCACGTTGTTCACATCTACTCTGAGATTACTTACCCAATACTAGTACAATTGAATTTAGATGTGTTGTTCTTATTTCAACTGTATCCAAGCCACAGTTGTTATTGGAAACTTCTGGTCTAAAGTTGCTTTCCGAGCTGACCCTTAAACCCCACTTTCTTACATTGTCCAGCAGTAATTTAATGGAGTAAGTTATAGGAATTTTCATCCTATTAGCCCATGAATTAGCTTCCAGAGAAAACAAACAACTTAATAAGTAGCAATATTCCGTATAAAAATGAAATACAGTCCACTATGTATTTCAAACCAGCACTCACTGGAGACATCAAGGAATTGTAGTTTTCTAGTTACCACACTACACAAGGAAGCAATCTTGAAGCCACAGCTCCCCATGGGTCACACCTGATCAGTGCTGCTGGCTGTCCTCCTCAGCTCCTGCCTCTACACCAGTCACACCTCAGCTCAGTTGCAAAAAGCCTGGTATACAATAAGCCAAGGCAATGTAAACTCCAAAAGTAATTTAAAGATGCCAAAGCAAGGCAATGTACTGTGTTAATGGTTCATTCTGCTATTTACCTTAATTTGAATCTCACTTGTGGAAGGGACCAGTTTGATTCCTGAAAGTACTCCTCATGAAGCAAATGGAAGCCAGATCACTCAGCCACAGTGCTAGCCAAACATCTGTTGGGACTACCTTGGCTGCACTTTTTTTTCCCAAAAGATAAAAATGTGATCATATCAAATGGCATGTAAGAACATTGCTTAGGTGGCAGAGTAGGCGACAAGCACTGCCTTATACCAGCAGTCAAAGCTATCTATTTAAATTATAAATAAAACGCAAAGTGAAAGGTGAGAAAAACAATTAAGTACAAACTTCTCTTCTTCCGGTGCATAGTGCCTCTACCAACAGGAAAAAAAAAAAAGTCTTCAAAACCCAAGTCACAAACATTTATAGTGGAGCATTATGCTGATTATATCCTCCCACCCAGTGGTCACAGAACAGAAAGGCCCCTCCAAAATGATGCCTGTCAGGCCACCACTCTTCACATGATTTACACAGCATACACAAATACATACAAAGCTGATTATTATGCCCTTCTGAATTCAGGTATCACCCAGGAGGGTTGTTTCCATGTCACCATTCCAAATTGCTGCTGGTCTTCCCAGCAATTGTATTTTGTGGCTCTTCTTCCATTTCCTTTATCATGTATGCATAAGCAGGCCTCATTTTGGTCTGAATTATTTACCCTATAATTTATGCTTCTTTTTTCAGTTAGTATTTACTGCTGAATCATTCCAAAAATCACACATACCGACTATTGCTGTGGGTCATACTTGAAAGCTCCATGAATTTCCTGGTTTCTTTCCAGCCAGACATAAGCTTCCTATTACTCTGTGCCAATCCCTATCCTCCTATGGAACATGAAGCAAATTCACTGACATCAGTGAAAGTGCACCTACTTGCATTATATATTAATATTACTTTTGAAAACCAGTCACCTCAATTTTGATTCACTGACAGTTTGGCATCTACTTTCAGAGGTATTCAGGTTACAGAGGATACTCCTGCACTTCAAATACATTAGATTTTCAATAGGAAGCCTGTTTGCTAGATATCCTTTACAACACCCAGATGCTTAAAATCAGGCAGAAAAACATCACCATCACGCCCGCATCCCTAAACAGCTCTAAAAAAGTGTTATAAGAAATATTTCAAAGGGCTACAGTTACCAGGAACCTACAGACAATGGGGCAAGTACCCTATTTTTCTATTAAAGAAATCTGCCTTCAAACACAAAGACACCATACCACTTCTAGTACTGCCAATGAAACACCAGTCTCCAACTCCAGAAAAAAAAAAAAAAGGATTTTCAAGGATACTATATGCTAAGAACTTGAGAGATAATGACACGACCACACGAAGTATTCTAATAAATAGGAGTAAGCATTCATTTAGCTAGGTTACACTGCAGGCACAGAACAGCTGAATGAGAATGGCAGACACAATTAGATACACACATCAGTAACAGCAGTATTTTAAACGTATTTAGGCCCCTATAGGCCTAATCAGTTCAGTAATAAGAGTCAAATTTTCAAAGCTGTTAGAGTATTAAATACATATACAAGCACCTATAAATCTCAATAGGTCTGAATGTAGACCTTTTTTTACTGGCACTGATTTCAACAGGACACAGCCACCAAGTTTAATTGACTTTGCAAGCCTCAAATAGGACCAGGCAATCCTGAGGTGTTAGGGCCAAAAAAGGATTTGACCACTGAGTTGGCCCAAGCCACTACCACCCAACAGCCATTCTTGTCCACACAGCCCCTTCTGAGCCACCCCAGGAAGTGCAATGCCGCCTGCCACTCAACAGGGATTTCCAGGAGCACAGTCACAGCTGTATTGAGACAAAGGCAACTGGTGTGGATATTGTGTTGCAGTGTAAAACCCTTAGAGCACTAGACCAAAGTGACAGACAAGCTGAACCTCTCAAGAGGCAGTTGGGACTATGGGGAAATGAACATGGGGAGGGAAGCACCTGGATGGGTTCTTCCCACCTTCCCTAAAATGGTGCCAGCTTCAAGGCAACCCTTTATCTTTTGAGGGTTAGTCCCTCTATGAGGAAGAAGGTGGGGCAGTTACATAAACCTGCATTGTTCAGAGCTTTTTAATATCAAATGCCTCTTAAAGGTACTGGCACAGTATGACATGACTTTCCTTAAAGATAGAGGTATAACCTTCTTTAAACTTTTCCTTTAAACATCACGTAAGTAGCATCTAAACTTAAGATATATAGCTAACCAACTTTTATCCCCATTTTAATAGGTAGGATAAATGGAAAATAAATGCAAGCAGTGAAGTCAACTGACTCTGAGACCTTTCAAGTGATTTTCAATGTTCATGTTTTTTGATTGACAGCCCCTCTTCACAAAACAGAAAACCATCTCTAAGTTACACTATATAGCCACACAACCTCCAGCACAACTGCTTCTTAAGAATATTACACAAATTTTTCAGATGACAAACATTTTAAAATTACTGGTTTATCCTCTACCACGGTCTTCATATGTATGTATACATACAGTAAAATTTCTAGAAGCATTTATTCACACTCCCATAAATCTGCTATCCCATGTATAAAGACCTCTGAACTAAAGTAGCCAGTACTCAATTGCTTACTTCCAGTGAGCATCCCTTCCCCAAAATTTGTAATTACAGACTCTGACTATCCCCTTCCATTTCAGCCACTTCCCCAGCTTGTTCTTCCTCTGGGTTTGGTTTAGATTGTTTTGCTGTATTTTAAGACTTTCCCAAGGTTTCAAATATTTAGGCCGTACCAAAACTATTTGAAGAAACCAAGTGTCTTTTTCCACCTTAAAAGCAGAGCCGAACATAGCAAACTCAGCATAAGCAAGAAAATTAAATAGGCACAAAATGCAGTACTGGTTGTCCATTTCCTTCCTTTTCCAAACCAAAAAGCTGAGCTCTCTAACCCTCCCAACACCAGCTTCAAACCCTAGAGAGACCAAGTGGTCTCTTACACTGCCACAGTAAAGTAACCACTCAAAACACACAGACGAAAACCCTGCCTCTTGAGATCTCTCTTTGCTCAAGCAAAACATAGAGGCCAATTTGCCTTCTACAGCAACTCCATCTTAGGTTGGCTTGACTACCTAACACTGACTCATTTGTTTTTCTCTTACTCATAGGCAGCACATTCATATAGCTATAGCCAGACAGAATGAGTTTTTATTTTTTAAAAGCTTCTTTAACTATGTTCTTCTATCTAGCTTCCTCTGCTCCCTCTTCTTTATTGGTTTTTCTTTTTCGTGCCTGTTCCCTCCCTGAAACATCCCCTTCCCCAGTTTCAGAGAGTGATGCATGAAGTCTGTCTCTGTGAGCTTGCTCTTCTACTCCTCTTACAACTTCTTCCCACTTGTCCTCTTTCTGTCAGCCTGTACCAGCTCCACTGTCCCCTTCATCTCTCAGCCTTTCTATTCCTCAAGGAGGCTTCCATGTGAATATCTGACTTTTTTTCCCCCTTTTCTCCCCTCCCTTGTCTCTCCCCTCACAGAAATAACATATCTCTGGTTTCAAAGAGCTCTTACACACAGTTTGCAAACACCTACACTTCATTCCTCTCACCCCAGCTACTGTTTCCAAGCCTAATACCTCCACAGTAGGGGCACCTGCAGTGGGAAGTGGCCACCTGGACTTCAGGTGGGCCTGCACTAAACCCTCTAACAGCAGCTATTCTTCAAAAAACTTGTTTAAGAAAACGTAAATTAGGCCTGCTGCACTGGCACTTTGACACACTACTGAATTCATATAGATTTACAACCCATGATACGCTCCATTCACCTTTGTTATTCCAAACACAACTATCAACAGATTTTAACTTCAGAAAGGTCCTCAAAATGTTATATACAAAAGACAAAGGTGATGGTGGAACCCAAAACAAAAGCATCTATACCTCCAGAGGACTTTGTTTTCTAACCCACCCTTGGAATTTTGGCCTATTGTTCTCTGATGTGCACAAGAGAGCATTCAGCAAGTGGTTTCTATTTTTAGGATGTCTGGGAATGTTTTGCCTTGGGTTTTCTTTCTCGCTCTGTGGGACCACAGTGCCATCTATTGGAAAAAGCTGTTAAGAGCAGGTTCTTTTTGGCTGTTTACTATTTGCAATAACAAAAAAAAAAAATTATTACTTCAGTTTCATAACAGATGAATGGGTCAAGTCTTTATTGTAGGCTTTTATAGGCATTCTTCAGGATATGCAAACCCCAATAATACACAGAGTTCCAGACTGTTACATTCAAAGAAACCTAAGTTAAACAAACACTTAAGAACTTGACAAACACCAAAACTGTATTAACATGCCAGGAAATAAAATAAGTTGCCACTCCTAGAAATAAATGTTGAAAGACCTATCCTGCATGAGCCCGTTTTCCTCTTCCTATATCTGCCAACCCAGGGGAACTCCCTGTTTGAGCAAGATCATATAGGGATAAAAACAAACCCTGCTCCCTAACCTGATTATTATTAATTCTCCAAGATCAGGCAATAGCTACATCTTTGTAAATTCTCCTTCCATCAATAAGAAGCATACACATCAACTTTCTCTGTGTCTATAAGCAGGCCCTCCTTCCTTCCTCAGTCAGTGGGATCTCACAGCAGCCAGAATCAGCCTGTAGAGTAGACACAGTCCATGCTCAACACTAAAGGAAGAGCAAGGCAAATTTTAAGAAGAACTTTTTTAAAATGGACCCTGGAAGGATTCCAGAGGAATTACAGAAATACAGACCTGTGGGCATACCACCCACACCACTGGAAATAGAGACCATGGCATCGACCAGAAGAGGCAGGCCCCTAGACAAACCAAGCAGCATAGAAGACTCACCTCAAGGAAGCCTCTCCTCCCGAATGCACTTGCAGAAGCACCCATGGCCCATCCAAGACCCTTGCAAGTCGACAGCAATACCAAAACTAAGACCAACCTCCCCCAGAGTGATAAGTACTGGGAAGTGGCTCAGAAAAACAACAAGCTCCAGCTGGCTAAAATTAGGTACAGGTGAACCTCCTTACTATCAGGGGAAGAGGAGGGAGGGGGGATTGCCTCTCAGTAGATAACGTTAGTGTGCTTGGCACTTTACATCCCTCACACACAGATGATTTCCAAATAGGTAATGTGCCTACACTAAAATCCAGGCAATTAGGAGCTCTCCCATAATGGTGTAAAGGCATCTTTATGCATACATGTATTGACATACATACATACATACTTGTATACATAAGCCACTGCTAACTAGCATTAAAGCAATAACCAACAGTTCAGGACCAAAAAGCCCAATAAAAAAAGTATCAACTTAGCATAATAAAAACATATGCTTTTTTTTTCACAAGCCTGTAAGATGCCCAGTTCTCAGGAAAAACTTGCAAATGCAACTAACAAGTCAGGTCACTCCAGACCTCACCTCATCAGAGCTGTTGAGGCCACACCAGTGGCACCATGGCTGCCCAGCTCAGCACTGCACAGGGACAGGCTTCCCACATGTCCTGGAGAAATCCTGTCCAGGTCCAAGCCTTGTCCCCTCCCCAGGCACAGCTGTTCTCCCAGGAGCACTGGGGGTCACCTCCTCCTCCCCACAGCAGCTCCTGGGGAAGGACATGAGGCAAACTCACTGACCTCAACCCAGCGTGGCACCATGCCCAGGACCTCGTTGGCACCAACCCCACAGCAGCACTGCTGTGTTCTAGGGCAGGAATCGATGCCAGCACGCCCCTGCCCAGGCACCCACCACCAGCTGCACCACTCTGACAGGGCTTAACTCATCTGACTTCACAGCCCTGCCTCCCTCACAAATCCCTCATGCTTTAGCTGCGATTCACTTTATATTGTAAACACGTATTAGATAAATAGCATTCTTGTTTTACAGGGATTTCTAGTAAATCCCCATAAATTGCCCTGATTTAGTACGATTTTCTGTGTGAAATGCCCATCTTGGAACATTTCCCTCCGGTGTCAGGCACGGGAGTCCATCAGGAGGGGCATGAGTGCAAACATGTGCCACCTCCCATAGGGATTTTTTTCTCCTTTTACTTTTTTTCCCCCAGAGTCAAGACAAAAGTCAACTTGCAGGGAGAGTAAAAGCCTAGGTAAGGACCAAAGGGGTGAAGATCTCATACAGAAGGCCGCAGTACCATGTGTTCCCAGTGCACCTCCTGGCTACTCTCTGGCACTGCAGAGGCACATTGCAGAACAGGCCTGGAGGCAACGAACAACATGTGCTTCGTGCACCTCCAACGTGGCAGAAATTGCACATCCACCCACCCAGCAAGCCAGAGCAAGACCCCAAAAACCAGAGCTCCTCCTCGGTGAGAGAGCACAGGAGCTGCTACCTGTCCCTGGAGACACACGGGAGGAAGGAAAAAGGAAGCAGCACTGTCCCCACCCAGTTTCTTAAGAGGTCTCTGTCCAGGGAATGGAGTCCATCTCCCTCTGCTAAGGGTTTTGTGGGTTTTTTCTCCAGTTACACAGAAGGACCATTTTAATTTTCTAGTATTTCCAGGACTTCTACAAACACTTCTCTGTACTGTCTGTAGTCTTCAGCACTGAGACACATCTCTTGCATGAAGGAGAAAATGTGAAACTCACTGCAAGCAGAAGATGGATTTTATTCACCCTTTGATACATTATTACAGATCTCTTTTGCTGAGGTAGACTTCCTTACACTGATACGATACACGCTTCAGGCACCACTGCACCAGCACTGAGATCAGTTTAGTTAATGCAAAATTCAGAGGGGAAGAAACAGTAACTAGAACAGAGAATGAGGGGTAATTAAAAAACCTTAAAGTGGCACTTCAGGAAGTCAACACCTGCAGTACAGATGCTAAATGACTGATTTGGGCCGGCTGCACGATCTTGAGGGCCTCACTGAACATTTTGATATAAATTGCACTGTGAAAGCAGACAACTAGATGCTAACACAGAGGTGAGTTCACAAAATCTGGGCCCAAACATTCAGGCAGCGCCTCCCAACCTTCTACCAGGAAGCTGCCCTTTATCCTCCCCTGGCCCTGCTGCCTTTCTTAAGTGGTGAGATCATCAATTATTTGAATTATTTTCCTTCCTGCTGCGTCCCACACGCCTGTAAAGCATCACTGGGGTAGCGAGCAGAGACCCATCACCGCCAAAGGAGGCAGAATGGGGCGGTGCTGCCATCCTTCAGCTGCAGTGACCACACCAGTCAGTGTTTACCACTCCGTATGAAACAGGACGGTACGAAACAGCCCCTTATTCCCTGCAGGTTCTAACTCCCGAGCAGCTCTTCCCGGGAACACGTTTATTGCCGCGCTGCTCTGTACACGCCAATCCCACCCGGCTGAGCATCGCCCCGTCCCTGCTGCCGCATACACACCCCCGAGGGACCGTGACCGGCCCCGGCCGCTCCCCGGGGCTCGCTGTCCCCTGTCTGCCCGCCCCGCGCCTGCATAATTTTTTCCTTCGCTTTCCCCTCCCTGCCTCGGGAGCGCCGCCGAGCCCCAAAAAAAGCGTATTACACCTCCCAAAAAGCTGTGTGCTCCAGGTGAGGCTCGAACTCACAACCTCGGCATTGCTCGGCTTTGTACTGCTGTATAAGTACCGCGCGCTAACCGATTGCGCCACTGGAGCCCTGACACCATCGCCCGCCGAACGCTTTATCAGGGCTGGCCGGGCCGGCGGGGGAGGCCGACGAACACCCGCTCGTGTCTCGCTTCCGTGCCCGGGCCGCGCTCCGGTTCGGAGGCCGCACAGCCGCGGGGGAAGGCAGAACCGAGCGAGCGCTGCGTCACCCCGGGCAGGCGGCGCCCCCGAGCACGGCAGGGAGGGCAGCGCTGCGCCCAAACCCGCCCCGCCCCGGCC
>VXBX01000010.1:869611-950404 GCA_013400415.1 Scytalopus superciliaris
GGGGACCGGGCTCAGCCTCTCGCTCAGCTGCGCTGCGACGAGGTCATGCACCCTCTGCCGCGCTCAGCCCCGGGGCCCTGAGGGATCCAGCCGGCTGCTGCCGGGGCATTAAAGGGTGATGTCTGTGTCACCCCTACGAGCGCCCCCTCGGGCTCCGCGGGCTGCGACACGAGGGATGCCCTGCACCCTCCAAACAACGAGTCTGTTCAACACTACACGTTTATTGCCAAAGTATACCTCTAACGTGGATTTATTCTGCAGTCAGATCTGTCTTAGCTTTATGTAGCAAGAAGATGGTAAACATAATTGGCGTCAGAAGATATTTAAATCCGAGCAATGCTCCAACACTCTTACACAGCTGAGACAGACACATGCTCTCTTTTCCACCCTTAGTTAGCACTGTTGCCATATTTACTTCCCCAGACGGCTCTGTTGGGTTACTGACAAGTACTAGACAGCGTTTTCCTTTCTACAGTGACTTTACTGTGGGCAAAGTAACAAGCTCTGGGAATTTCGTTACAGGATGGATGATCGGAGAGAGTGCTACGGGGCTTGGGTTTCCGTGGCCTCTGACCATGAGCTACGGGTGGCCCAGCGGAGGGATGAGCACTCAGCCACTTCAAGTGCAGCCCATGGATCCCGCAGCTTGGCAGGCTGCGCAGCAGTTGTGTGTAACACCCCATACCTTCTCCCCACCGTGATCCGTAAATGAGCTGACATTTCTTGAGACTGCTTTGAAGGGAGAGGAGGTCCTCTCACTTGTCAAGAAAGTTGTTCTGCTGTTGGCATTACTGTGGGCATTACCTAAAATATCCTTCAGTGGTGTACACCATTGACAGGTGAAGTAGCATGCGATTGCTGTATCTGGCCCTTGATGAAGGTGGCTGGCATGAAGAAAAGAGAAAACTGACAGTTCATTTCTTCAAGAAATTTTCCATTATCACATAGGTTTAGTTGGCGCACCAGAAAACTGCAGCAGCCTTCATTGCCCTTAACAGTGCATCATTATACTAACAAAATGTTCCATATCACACAAAGATTGCTGTGAACATAATTTCATACAAACAAGGGCTTTTTTGGTAAACACAAGAATGCCAGGAAGACTCAAAGCTGAAGCTGTGAACATACAGAGAAGCTCTTTATTTAACCTTAAACTCAAGCAAGAAAGAAGATTCTGAATCTAATTTTTGTATCTAAAAGGATGATAACCACTGCTTGTTGTATTTTAATCAGCTTTCCTATAAAAGTAACAGTGATAATGATGAAGATTCTAGAAGTTTCAGTGGGATCTTTAATTATTCTATTGTTCTGTATGAGTCACTTGATTCTTATGTTTGTCCCCACAGGCTGAGGCCCTTGGTAATATGCTTATGAATATGGTAGTGAAGTTTGTCTTTATGAACTACTTTGTGGGAACATAACTGTACATGGGTTCAAGTAATAAGTTTGTTATTGATTGGAAGTTTTGTTTTCAGCAACTATATAGCAGTTTTTTAATATAATTTTATTTTTTTAAGTACTTGATTTGTGTTTGTTCTCAAAGACCAAACAGAAAAAGTGCAGAATTGACCAAAAATAGGAAGTGTATTCAGCTGGTTGAAATGAGTTGTTTAGTCATTTATATGTTCTCTTCTTTCATTTCTTCGCAATACTAAAAGAAAGAAAAAAAAAAAGATAGAAAGCAGAAGTTAAAGCTCTCCTAATGCTGAAGAAAGTTACTTGCTTCCTACTGCTTGCAGAATCTCCAGATTTATTACTTCAGTGTAGCTCCATTATTTAACACCAACATAGATAAATCAGATATTGCAGAGGGTCAGAACAGCCAAGTTGAAATGATACTGAAAGGATTTTTGTCTTCAGATTGCTGGCAAAACCTCCCCTGGTGAAGATTTTTCAGAATACTTCTTAGCAATAAGGGTAAAAAAAACAAGGCTTAAGAGACAATTTTCACAATGCTGTTTGCTTTCAAGAGTAGAATGGGCACATCAGAGCAAGCAGTATCAGCACTTGCTGGCTTTGTGGTCTGTTTCCCTCTCCCATTCTCAGGGGTCTAAACCATTCAAGGTCTTTAGCACCTTCTTTAGGTAAAAGAAAAAAAAACTAGTGTAGGGAGTATAGGTTAAAAATAATATATGATCATATATCACTTTGATAGAGATAAAAATCCTGGCGAATGAACCCTGGCCTGAACACTCCATTGAACTAGAAACACAATATTTAGCTTTTGGTTTCTGTTAATATGTCCTGCTTGCTGGACAGTAGCTTATAAATTTAAGTCTCAAATAGGTCTGGTGGTTGAGGAAAGTAGAAAAATAGATTAAGTGTTGTCCTAAACTCATTTTTTTTCCACTAACACTTCTTTCTTGCACCCTCAATGGAAGATGGATTATATTCATGTAGCAGTTTTGTGCTTCAGTACTCTTGCACTTCTCTGGCAGTGAAAGCTGACAGATCGAGTCCTTACCTTTACATAAAGAGGAGGATCTGAGCCAAAAGGGAGAACAGAAACCCCAGCTGCTGAAACAGGCTTTGATGGATATGAAGAGTCATCGTGAAACAGATGAACAAGAAAGGTCCGTGCCCCAATCGGTTCATGAGGTGTATGTATTTACCTGTGTTTCACAGAGACCGCGGCACTGGTTTTCTTTGCCTCTCCAACACACTTCACAGAAGTAGAGTATCATGGCCAGGTACTTTCACACCACACAGATAATTTTTTAGCCCCACTGTTATACACATGAAGAGTCCATTAACTGCATTTTTCAAAACCTATTGATTTGAGAAGGTGCTGCCCTGTGATAATAGCCTCAGGAAATGCTACCTGTGATAATAGCCTCAGCGTCATACTAAGGGTGAATTTTGTAAGTGAACATTGTTACCTCCCTGAGTAGATCTAGCTATCAGGTTTTCATACCTCACTCCAGCCACAAAATGGATTTATCAGCTTGCAATTGAGAAGATTTTCTCTGCAGGTACCTTGTATTCCGCCTGGTGGAAAAAAAGTGGAGACTAAGGATTAGAGTAGGAGTTGTGGACAATAGCCTGCAGTTAAAATGGGCACATTAATACTGTGGTGAACAATGATTGGTTCAATCAACTCCAAGATCTGTGGTTTTTCCTACTGTGACTTTGTATAGTCCCTTGGCTTTCATGCCCAACAAATGGAGTCCTGCTCTGTGATATGTATTACTAATGATGAGGTAAAGCTTTACAAAACTGTGACCATTAAGATAGAGTGTCTTCAGTTCTTGAGTCCCGCCAGGCTAGGTCATAGTCCTTTGAGTGAAAGTGCATTTTAAATATAAGCTCTCTTTCCTTCACAGCTAAATAGTGTGCCTACAGAACAAAAAATACCAGAATGTACCTGTCTGTAAGTCCAAAAAAAAGACCTAATGAGTTTGCTGTGTGCTGGTCTCTCCCCACAGCCATTCTGTTGGTAGACATTTCATGTGCTTAATAAATAATGCGGTAGTGATGTTTTATAATTGAATGAAATAATAATTACTTTGGTCTTATTTCAGAGATTATTGTCAGCCCCATTGTGAATGTACTAATATAGTTGAACTGTAATCCACATGTGGATCTTTTTATCTGAAAATGAATGGAATTTTTTTTTATCAATTACATAATGAGTTTAAACTAAACTGCAGAGAAGTGATAGAGATGAAAGTAACACAGAATCACCCTTACACATACTTGAATAAGAGCATGGCATTAGTTCAGACTCACAATCCCTTGCTTTTTTCCACTGTAAAATTACAATGGCATAAGGTAAAGAACTCCCAAATTGTACTGTTCAGCATGCTGACTCTTCAGTCCCATTGCTGTACTGCTCGTGTATGCAAGCCATGGACAATATACTCACATTTCACCGAATCGTATTGCAACTTTATACCCAAACACATTCACCCACAAAGCACAATGTAGATATAAACAGAAGGCTAGGCTATGTCAAGACCAAAGTGCTAAAATATTGTGATGTTTTGGAGTTTTGTGTTTACCACCCATTTCATGTATTTGGAGTCTGAAAAGATGTTTATATGTTTGCTTATTAAAAAAATTGGGTGTGGTGGGGAACAGAGTGAACGGTCCTGTAGCAACTGTTTGAATGTTGAACAGAAACTAGTGAGGGAATAAGGATTCATACAGATACGGGATGCTCAGCACTTCACAGTTTCTTGTTTGCCTGACAGTTTGATGGCAATATGCTGCACTTTCACAAAGGGCATCACAGAACAGGTTCAGCTTTCCAACAAGCCCTGCTACAACACTGGCAAAGAGTGGATCAAATTAAAATGAGGATTTGTGGACAGCTGCCTTTGGTGTTCAAGATGCAGGAGACATCTGTACTTCAGTTATTTGGCAGAAGATCCCAGGGAGACTTCTGTATTAGAAAGGTGTGAATGCCCAAGCTTTGCCCATTTTCCTGACTGTGTAACAAGGCAATTCTTGTAGAGAGGTAACATACACACCCCAGTAAGGCAGTAGCGAGAATTAAGAACCCTCCTGTGGGCAAAACCCAGCCTACAACGAAAATATGTGTTTTAAAAACACTAGTCAATTATTAGCTAAGCTGCTGGAGCATTAATACTCTATGAAGTAACCTTTGACTGGTGGACCTGTCCCCTTTGACACTGATACCTGAAGACACCTCTTCTGCCAGCCAATCCCCTGAGCAGCGGAGCTGGAATCACATGCAGTTTGCTCACGGAAAGAGCACTCTGTAAACTCTAATATCTCAGTCAAAAGTTTCATAGTTGGTGGACCATGGAGCTTCTTGTGAATGTGAGGAAATGGATAGAAGAAAACAAAACTGCCTTTTTGCCACCTGTTTGCAATAAACTTATGTAAGTTTTTGGGTTTTTTTACTAAATTATTAGATATATAAATATTCCAAGCTATAAGGGGAAGGTGCAAAAATGCGTAACATGGTAAAGATTATTAAGGAACTGTAGTTTCTTGTCAGAATGCTGTTTTGAAGAACAGAAAGTGGCTGAAATCTGTTTTGTAGTGACTTGGCAGAAGCTGCAAAGATCAACTTGAATACAAGACACTTGCCCCAACTCAAAGTCTCTCATAGGCAGTCAGACTGAGTTAATTTTTGTCAGGCTCTTTGACAATAAACTCCTAGAAATCAAAGGAGATGGCATCACATCCACAAATAATAAGATTTAGATAACTGATTAGTGCTACTAAATTATGACCTGAAATAGCTGCTAGAGCTGCTGAGAATCATTCCAACATCACAGGAGAGCCAAAGCTGCAGGCGCAATCAAAACCAGTGGTTTATATCATTGAAAAACAAGGAGAAAGAAAGGGTAGGGACACTGAAGGAGCAGGTTTCCAGGGCATTTCCAGGGCTGTCAGGAGGGTAAGGGCTGAAGAGGCTGTGAATTATATTCTGAATAAGACAGTTAACATAAGAGGAAAAGTGTAGCATTATGTAGTTGTACACCATCCATATTCTCAGTGTCAAAGCTTGTGAATATGTTCCAGTGTAAACTGTCCAATATATGGCACCTTCTAGTCAAAACATTAGCAAGGATTTCTTTTGTCAGTGAAGCTAAGGACAACGTATTTTGTTTAAAACCCTGTATGCAGAAGGCTTTCATTAGAAAGTATCATCTGTAAAGAATGATATAGACTCAGGTTTTATAAAGAATTTTAAAAGCATTTTTCTTAATTCTGATTAAAAAATACCAGTCTTCCTTTACAATTTTAATAATTAAAAAAGGCCTCTTGCCCTACCTTGAAGTGCTATCTCTAATAGAAAGGTGAATGGGCAATACTGTAGCAATGATATTAATTTCCATTTACAGGTGCAAAGGTTACTTTTTAAAGCAATGGTTGCAAGGCAAAGAAAAGGTAAAGGGCACATCCTTACTGCCATTTCTGTGTTGAGTCTACATTTGTGTGTTGAACTGAAAAATTGTGAAACTTGAATCACTACAATAGTTTCACAATGAGGAAAGTATCTTCCCATTAGGGGTGTTTTCATTCCTTTCATTTTCAAAATGGATTAGGAAGCATTTTGTAAAGGATACCCATTTCTAAAGCTTACCAATGACAATAGTAAAATTTTAGAATTTTAATTTCTTTCCTCAGCAGTAGGTTGAACCTTTTTTGTTATTACTTCACTGTTCTGTACCACCTACCAGCAGCTCTGTGTAATCCTTAGGTAACTTTGGAATGTGACATCTATCTGGGTCTTCCCCAGAAACACTGTAAGAAACCACAGTGAAACAAGAAACATTTTTTGCGATAAAAATTGCATAGATTAAAAAAAAACTAAAAATCCGTTTTTAAAATGTAGTATTAGCCTATGTAGAAGAGAGGAAAAACATCAACTGCATGGCTTCTGAGTCTTTCATCAGCTGCTTCTGGTACTACCTAAATGTTTTCAGGACTTCCAAAAAGTTTTAGGCAATTTTCCTAGAAGCAGCTAGTAGATTTCCAACATTTTTTTAAAGGCTTCACCCTCTATGTGCTGAGTAAAGATTTATGAGGTAATTTTCTTATTGCCTCCTAATTGCCTCACTGGAAGGCAACCACCTCAAAATATTTAAGTAACTTACAATCCTGTGTTTTGAGAATTAACAGTTAAAAACTGGGTCCTCCAGCAAATCAGGACTTTAGATGTCTAAAGTTATTATGCCTTTCAAGGTTTTATTATGTTGTGTTCCATACACTTGAGAGGATCAATATTTTTAAATAGTTATTTGGGATTTCAAAAGAAAACCTCAATTCTTGAGGCACTGTCTGTTTAGAATTTTACCAAAGTCAAGAAAGGATACATCTAATTAAATTGCAGCTCTTACATTGTATTTTAATTAATTATATTAATCTGGCCAGTTTAAATGCTTTTTAACCTCAACAAGGAGCAGTTAGTGCAAAATCAAAACCCTTGACACAGATGATTTTTAGAGGTGCTTCTAAGGTTCTTCTTCTGAGTTCAGAGTATGATAAGGAGACGTAAGAACAAATTTCGAACCACAGCTAACAGTCCTTATTTAGAGGGTTTTTTAGCAAAGGAAAACCTGTTACCCTACCTCTTTATTAATGTAAATGGACTGATAGGTAATCAGTGACAGCTGAGAAAAGTGCTCATTTGGACTCTTAAAAGAGATAGGGATAAGAAAGGGCCTTGGAATCTCCTTTTCTGAGTTAGTCGCAACCACAATGAAACTGTTGTAATGTTGCTCCAGCTTAGTAAAATCAGCATAAACAGAAGAGAATTTAGTTGGTAATTCCTACCATCAGTATCTCTACTAATTCTACCAATATGGGGGGGGGGGGGGGGAGGGGGNGTGTTTTTACCTTTATTAACTTTTATAAGTGTTATACTGTTACATAATCAGCTCAGGTTGAAGAGCCATTTTCCTCTTTCCTGTAGCGTTCTTTATCTTTACAATTCAGAGTTCTTTCCGCAGTTGGTAGCTATTGCTGTCCCCTTTTCATAGCTGGAGGCACTGAAGCACCAGGAGGGAGGTGGTTGGCCTCAGATCTCACAAGAGGACTGCGAAAAAGAGTAGAGAGATGCACCCAAGGTCTTTTGAATTCTCTTTCTGGAGGCTGCTTTTCACTCAACATTATTTCCTTGACTCACTGTCCTAACAGAATTTTTAAATAAATAGTTAAATAAATAAGTAACATAATGGATAGAGGTAGTTTTAAAATGTCACTTTCTTTTCTAGGCATCGCTATCAGTTAAATGTGATGTTTGTTGGAGGACCAAATGAAAGGAAGGATTATCATATTGAAGAAGGAGAAGAGGTAACATATAGGTTGCTTATATTTTGCCAATTTAATTGATCTATAATGGTTAAAATGCAGCTGCTTTTGAAGCTACAACTACAAATTAGCAATGCCGGGCTCAGTGATGTTGTATTTATTAGATCTATTCATAGACTTCAACAGAATCATTCACCAGAACCACCATCTGTGCATTTCCTTTGAAACAAGCACATGAGATCAGATCTGTTTTGCTATAATTCATTTCCAACAGGAAACTAGAGAAAGTGTTCTGACACATTGAAATATCTCATTTCAACATTTTGGAACAAAACTTTGGAAAGGTAACAATATTTTTAAAGTGATAATATGTTGCAGAAAGTGGATGTATATTTCAAAAGTAATTTTCACATTCAAAAATCAAAATTAAATATTTTAAGTCACTTGAAAATACATTTTTTTCTGGACATTGTGAAAATTATCAGCATTTCAGCTTTCAGTCAGTTTTGGAAAGTTAAAAGACTAGAGTCTCTAAATGTTTTTCAAATCACTCCGCTTTGTTGCATATCTTGTGTATAAAGACTAAGCCATCTCACTGCTTTGAGTTGTGAGTAGCATAAATGCAGAACACAGGAAGAAAGAGTAGAAATCTGTCAAAATTGTAACAATTTACATCTACTCTGTTTACTGCATTTTCCATGGAATTGTTCGTTTGGCCTGAGGACTTCTCTGAATCCACAACTGGCTCTGAAAAAACCCTAAGGGAAAGTGGTCACTAGAGGCCTGACAGTAAGGATGTCATGATGGAGAACAACTTGCCCTGCTTCCCAGCAGAATAATTTCATTCCAGTAAATTTGGCTGCATAATTTTAAGTACCTCTGGAAACCCAAACCTAAGCATCTACATAGTCTAAGGCAGAAGTGGTCAAATTCAATAAATTCTTAGAAAGAAAAATTCATTTACTTATCATTGATTTATTTCTCCCAAAACCAATCCCCAAGCATTTCACAACATTGATTTTCTGATACAACTGTGCTGTGCAGGTGTTTGTAGTCATTATAACTGTGAGGCTCTGAAAGAGCAGATGTGAAGCTACCACTGTGTGACTCCTGCCTGCTTTGGGTTGCCATCAGGGTCTCACAGCCCACCTGTGGGTGTGGGCACAGGCATGTCCCTCACGTACCAGGTTACCCATTATGTCCCTTCTCATGGGCTGCACTCAGGATCGGGCTGTCGGGTTGTTTGGGCTGGTGAGAAGCAAGCCAGGTCTCGGGGCACTTCATGTATCCATCCTGTATTTACAAGGAAATTCCAGAGATGTTTACCTGGGGTAAACAAAACCTGGTTTTGTCAACATGATTAGGTCCCTGAGAAAGGATCATCACAGCTGTAGCATGACTGCTCAAAAAGCACCAAAGAGAATAGCTAATCTGTACGCTGCTGTTATGGTGTATCATTAAGTACTGTATGTTGGATTAGAAAAGAGTAAGTGAAATTTATTACCAAGATTTGGCTAAGTATAAAATGAAGGTATGTGAAGGTACATATGCAGAATAATGATATTAAATGATTTTTGTTTCCCTGTAACTTAATATTTTTGGTTTTATACAATTAATTTATTTTCTTGCTCTGAATACTACATTAGAGCTGTACACTAAGAGAGGAACACACAAAAACGAGCAGAAGTTTAACGGGTACGATAGTTTGTTTGACAATATTAAACTTCTTTTTGTCCTCTTTTTTACAGTCTTGTCTCTCCCTGCATGTCCCAGTTTATATTAAATTATCCTTGGTTCCCAATCCATTCCTATGCTTTTTTTTTTTTTTTTTCTTTTTATCTTCTCCTCCCCTTCCCTTAAATGGAAAGTTAGATTAATCGTCCTCCTTTTTTTTATGTTGCAAGATGTTCCTCTGTTTGAAAATAACTTGGTCTACCTTTCATAAACTCTTTAAGTGACTTCCCAACAATATGAAAATTTAGCCATATCTATAAAGGCATAATTTTTATTACATTGTTGCATATTGATATAATATTGCTAATTCAACTGGAAACAAGATTTCTTAGGTATCAATACGTTCTCATTTACGTTGAAAACTTCCTGTAATTACTTAGCAACCAAAAACGAAGGCACTACATTCCTATTACATAGGAAAATTGGCAATACACACATCAGAAGCATTATCTGTTACAGAGCAGTTTAACATATTGGCCAATTTTGTTCACTTTTAAGGAAGTACATATTAGTCATTCATTGCATTTTACCATAGCTTTTTATCAGACACATTTGCACCTTCCTGTGAACCTTTAGAACTATGTTTCTCGTTAGAGAAGAATTGTGAGGTGTAGAGTATCCTAGTAAAAGGGCATATTCCTAAATTAGATTTGGGATTTTAAAAAGCACCATTCAAAACCATGTCCAGCTCATTATTTTGGCAGGAAAAAAAGGTCATTTATAGTTCTGTGTGGTAATTTGAAGACAGACCATATAGGCACACTATCAACAGTCCAAATCACAAATGCAAAAACCCATAAATCCTTTAGGCCAATTTAGCTGATGCTATTCTATAGTAGTATTCTGATAGCAAAGAAAGGTTGGTTTGGAAAGAAAGTTAAATTTAAGACTTTATATCTGTCCGCTTGCTGTCTGTTATCACAAAGTTTATGGTGTGTCTTGGCACAACTTGTGCTTGTCAGTCTGCAGTTCACAGCAGCAAAGGGTTGATATGCAGAGATCAGGGCTGAGGAGTATCGTCTTGCTCCAGAGCTGTTCTCTGCTGGTGCTGTTAACATGCAGATGTATCAGGAAGATTAGTTCTGACTGGCTAATTAGAAAAAAAAAAAACGGAGGCTTGCTTTGGACTCTCTTCAAAGCCTTTTAGAATTGTCTCCTGAACAGTCATTTAGGCTAAAGAGACAGCTAGTCTAGCACAAGTTTTTTTCCTCCTCTCAACAAGCAGGCATGTCCTAAATAAGTAACTCTTCTATTTTTTCCTTCTTAGTTTTCTCTGTACTGCTTCACTTCCTTCTTAAACTTCTGTACACTCCTTTCCCACTTTTCTTCACAGAAGTACTGTCTCATATCTAAGATTGTTTTCTTCCTTTGGACTGGTTTTATAAAGAGCCAAATCAAGTTGCACCTTACAGGAGATAAAACAGTCAGAGTCTTTGACTGGACTTTACCACTACGCCATATTCACTCTTTTTCTTATTTGTAAGTGTTACGTTCTCTTTTGTTCCCTTCTCCATCAGAACAGAGAGAGAGTCCGCAAACACCTACTCGGACATTCTCTGCCTCTAAATCAGACACATTCAAAATGAAACTGAATTGCTTTGGGAAATGCATCTTCTGTTGAAACAGGGCAGAAAATTGCTGTGAGAATGTACCTGTATAGCTCATCCAGACAAAACTTTCTTAAAAGTGTTTGTGCTATATAGCTAGTGCTGTGAAGTTTTCAAATGAATCATTATTCATTATTTTGTGCCTCACTGGTTTTGGGTTACATGGACTAGTGACTACAATTCTTGTGTAGTCAACTTGATGAAGCACCAAAAGCTTCTGTGGCAGCCTGGCATGATCACAGAATCATTTAGGTTGAAAAAGACCTTCAAGATCATCAAGTCCAGCCTTTGACCAATCACCACCATGACAACTAAACCGTGGCACTGTCATGTCCAGTTGTTTCTGAACACCTCATGGGATGGTGACTCCACCACCTCCCTGGCCAGCCCATTTCAATGCTTGAGAACCCTTGCCATGTAGAAATTATTACAGATGTCCAACTTGAGCCTCCCCTGGTGCAGCTTGAGGGTGTGTCCTCTTGGGCTCAACCCCTCTCAACTATGGGGTAGCAGGCACATTTCAGATACCAGAGAACAGTCCTCCACATACCTTTGCTTCTTGAATTTGTCGTAATACCGTAGCTTTTGTGACAAGAAGAGTTCCACTGTTAACACAGCTCACAGACTTCACAGTGTATTTACTGCCTCTTTCCTTACTTGTAAAGCCTGAGGGTGTAAAATAATCCTTAAGTTCATCATATAGCTTCCAAAGAAATAAGGTAAGTGAAAATAGAAGGGGAGGAAGTTAATGACAGACAAACTCCACAATCATAACAAAGCCTATAGTAAAAGAATTTCAGATTTTATTTACTGCATCATGTGGGCTGCTTTGAAGGCAAGTGAGATATGCTAAAAGCTAAATCAAGGATCACAAAAGTAGTTCGGTTGCTGTCTCTTTATCCACTTCAGTCCACCACTTAAACACAAGGAATCTCAAGTAGCTGATTTTGATTTCTTAACAATTTATGTTCTGATGTTGAGTCTGTGTAAAACACTGCAGTTCCATGCAGAGAAATTCAAATTAGCCTTTTATCTACCACCTGCAACACATTTGCATTGGCATATATTCCACTTGGCTTTAAAAGTCCCACTTCTGTGTTTTACCCCAAGTTTCTGCTTCCAGAGATCATGTTAGATCATGATAGAACCAGCTAAGTATTGACACAGTCCTAAAGAGGACTGCAGTTCTGTACACTGCAGTCCAAAAGAGGACTGTCAGAACAGAAATACCTCTTCAGCTTCTCCTAGTATATTTACACAGTCTGACAGAGATATAGTATATCATCATGCTCTGAAACACGATACAGATTCGAGGTCACATCTGCCACAGCTCATCTGATTTTTCTAACCTGAGTTTTGATTTCTCTTTTTCTCCCTCTCACAGACACCAAAAGTAAGACTTGGCTCCAGTTTATGACAAATTATCTGCTTAAATGAAGCCTGACCCTGAAGCTTCTAGCTTATGCTGCTGTCTAATCAGAATGCTTTTGAGAAACTCTTCCTATCAGATCAATTTGCCCTTGGCATTTTATGAGGCTAGTGGATGTCTGAAAGTAAGGGGAGGAGGGGCTAGGTGAGCATTCTAATAGGTACTTTTGTGGTGCTTATATCCCAAATAAATCTGAGAACATGAGTCACAACAAAGCAAGAAAAGTACTTTTGCCTCTTTACATTTAAAAAACCCCTCCATATTTATCTGGTGAAGAATCTTGGAATACTTTAATAAGAAACAAAGCTCCTATTACAAAGTAGTAAGAGTGATGATCCTTTTGCATCAGCAGGAGATTGTGTCTTCAGAAGTAAGTTTGCTGCATAAGATTACTGAGATGAGTTTTGGCTAGTATTCAGCTTTCACAGATGACATGTAAATGAGCAGAGGGGGGGAAAACCCCACACCAAAACCTCTCAGCATAGTTTTCTCTACCTTCCTCATCTGTTTTCCTTCTAGACTTCTGATGGCTTGTGATGAGAGATGGAGAAAATTGTTTTTCTGTGCTTAAATAGATCAGTCACCACTGAAGTCTGTAGAACACCCAGGCTCTACTCCCACATCAGAATTTTATTTGCTCTGCAAATTAATTTAGTACTTAGCAATATGACAAGCAATGCAAGCCAGGATATGCCACGTCAGAGCCTAATCCCAGAAGTGTCTGAGCAATCCCAAATTTCACTTTCAGAAGCAGTCTGTTCTCAAAGTACACTGCAAATTGCAGGTCTCTTTAGAGGTCTGTAAATAAGCTGTCAGCTATAAAAGCCCTCAGGGAGCTCTGGACTCCTATGTTTAGGCAGAGCTTGACATCAAAGGTGTGCCTAAATTAATTTATATATATTGCTGTACATAAAATAGACATGGTTTTTAAAAAATAAAATTAGCATAAATACTGTATTTTTTCCCTACTGGATGCTTCCTTCTTTACTCTGCTAGGATACACATACCTGGATGAAGAAGCAGTTCTCACGATGTTATTATTGTGGGGGCAATAGTGCTCTTTTTAAGGCAGTATCCACGCATTCTACTACCCTGTTGAAATGAATTCTTACCAAGACAAGCAACTTCAATGATGCTTCCACTGAAAGAAACAGTGAACTTCCACCTCTGTGCATCTCCCCCTATTGTCTCCAGAAATACCAGAATAATTTATCTTATGTATACTCATAATTGAATGAAATATCCCTGCACAGACTTGAGAATGATTCAGCACTGGTTATGCTGCGTTCTCCCTCAGCTTAACACAATACTGTCAGGTTTGAGGTGTGGCCAAGAAGGGTGAAGCAGACTAAGGAAGAGAAATGAAGGAAAATTAAATGAGCCAAAAACTAAACTCTCAGTCTTAAGGTGTTTTCAGTTTGGTTTTCATATGTATATCTGCAGATGTAATGATCATACTGAGCAATGTTATGAAATGATGTTCCATTTAGGGTAAAGAAGCACTTCTAGGTGGCTCATAAGTCCTAGAGGTAAGGTGAGAATTAATAAGAGGAGATGTTTTTAGTGTAATCATAATGAGAAGATGCCATATAAGAAGGCAAACTAAACAAAAGGCAAAAGTCTTGGAAAATGAAAGAAAGATGTAATAATAAACAAATAAGCCCACTTAGGAAGCAAAAGGATAAAAAGACTGGTGAGCAATCTTGGGGTTTTTGCTTAAGATATATTTTTCACTCAGAAAGACAAATTCATGCCTGATTGTGACCCATATGCAGTAGCAATATACAAACCTAGGCTTTTCTACAAGGGTGTATGTCTATTTCATGTAACAAGAGACTTTAATAAGATGCTTATAAAGAGGAAATATTGCACTTTTCCTCACTTTTTATTACTACCATGGAGAATGGATACTAGATTATTCCAGCAAGAACAGAACAATTTGGAAAGCTTTTATTTCCAGGCAGCATGAACCTATTGATTTAGTATCCCATCTATATAGGCATATATATTTGTGTATATACATACATATACACCAGAACTTTTTTAATCAGGTCTTGATTTTTTTTTCAGGAGAGACTTAGGCTTGCCCAAATGACAAAGCTATGCCAGCATTTAGAAAACATAACTTTCCAGAAAAAAGAAGGCAGTACTGTATTTCCAAACTGTCCTGTGAAAAGGCACAGACTAACTAAATATTAAATAGTTGACAGTTTTCTTGATAAAAAATTTAGGCTATATTATAGGCAAAGCAGTAGATTCAGTAATTACTGCCACTTGTACTAAGCACAGTTACATCAGATGATTTATGGATGACTGAAGCACTCAGGCAATTTTAAAAAAAAAAAAATTTTGAAGAATAGACCATAATTTACTGTGAAAGGTACTATTTAAATTCAGTCAGAAAAATACTTTCATTGACAATGTGTAGCCCACGTCATTGCTCTTTTCCCACTGCAAAACAATTCTTTTAATTCATAATTTAATGTTCATAATTTTTCCTTATAACTGTGACACTTGAGCTGTGAACTGGATAGCCCCTATCCCCTCTCAAGTCATTCATTTCCAGAAAGGTTGCTCAGCTGCATAATTCATGTCACAAGCAGGATAAACTCTGCCTCTGTTGTTCTTTCCTTCATCTGCACGTCCTATGCATGTGTTCAGTAATAGCTCCCTCGGTTGTTGTAGGGAAGGTAACGCTCCAAAGCTCAAAATTTCCAAAATGCTCTTTCAGTTCAGCATTACCAGTGCCATATTATCCATGGCTGGTGTGATAATCCATCAAGATCATACAGTCTTAGATGAGCCGTGCCCGATGTGCTCCGTTAACAAGGGCTGCTGCAGCATCTTATATTCTTATTTGGTAACACCAAAGAAAATGACAGGAAAAGAACACAGGGAAATGGAGTGCAAGGAGGATAAGTTGCCTGGCACTGTGGCCATCTAGACAAGAGTTATAATTTATCTCTTGTGATGTCCCTGGCACAAGGTGAACTTTTCACTCTTGTAAAAGCTCTCAGCATGAGCTGTTTTCCAGTAGCTCTTCAATTCTCCCTATTGTTTTGTTCCCTTGACGGCATATTTATTCTTTCTCATGTTCACAGAGGTGTTTCTTCAATTCCAGGGGGCATGTATTAATATTTAAAAACCTCTTTTGGAAATAGACTTGATTAAAAAATTGATTAAGCTTTTCTAGTGCTGGAAAAAGTTCAGTTCAGGGTGTTTATATTCTTCATCTATTTGTTCTTTCCCCTGTTTATATTTTGCTAAGATTGTAGTGAATTACTATAAATAAGGGTTTTTTTTCATTATAGTTCTAACTTTGAATCAGGTTTCGGACTTTTTCAGCTGCACTAGCTATTTTATGACTTAATCTGTTTGCTTTCTAGATTTGGTAAACCAGACATGGAAAGCATATAAAAACAGGANAGCATTATTCTCTGTACTATATAAAAATGAGGGGAAATGTAACTATTATTTCAGTCCAAAGATACCTGCTTACAGATCATAACACAGTTCTATCATAAAACACGAGGATAGATTTGAGCACCTCAGAGCCCCCACAAAACAGAGCTGGTTTTAGTCTGGAAACAGCTGTGGAAAGGTCACTGAAGACAGAATTATGAGTTCAGTGGTTCTGGCCTTCTACATTGACTTTAACCCTTTTGCATACACAGTAGGAAGCGCAGCAGCTGTTGCTGGGCTTTGAAGATACCCACAAAAAGAAAGCAGAACAGCTTCCAAAAAGGCAGTTCTTCCCAAATGAGAAAGCGCCATTTAAAAAAAATCGAAAAAGCATACAAAAACCCCTGTGCGTGCATATCTGGAGCTTATTTGGAAAAGTGACATTTAATTTGACTAAATGAAGACCCTGCTACGTCTGAAATTAAGCCTTATGTATCCTGTAATTAATAGAAGCCTGAACCATGACATTGAGCCCTACAAAAAGTAATTCCAAGGGTAAAATCAGCACAATGGAATTCCATTAAGTTCACAGAATAGCCCTACATGCAGCTCCAGACATCTTGGATAGATTGTCAGTTCTTGGTAAGATAACAGCATTAATACATATTTAGTAACACTTGCAAAAGCAACAAATGTTGGTAGTCTGTTATTTATTGTTAGATAAAATCTGCAAATATTTGCAATTACAGATTGAATGTATTTATACATGCATCCTTTATATACATAATATGAAGTACAGAATGTTTAGGAGTAGCTGTCTTAATATTATTTTTCTATTCCTTCAGCTTTTTTACCAGGTTCAAGGAGATATGTGTTTGAAGATAATTGAAAATGGGAAACAAAAGGATGTTGTCATTCGTGAAGGGGAGGTAAAACAGGATTGTGTTTCTGTTATAGTTGCACATAAGTATGTTAAATGAATGTTTTATGTAGTATTTGGAAATCAGTTTATCCCTACTGTACAAGAGATGTCATCAGGATTTAAAAAAAAAATCCCAGCAAACAAACTGGAATGGACTATAGAAAATTCCATGTAATTAACAGCAAACAACAATACACTGTGTGTTCAACATTTCACTATTTCAATATCAGGAATATACTGAGAGAAGTTCCTATTCTCCTGCATGCCATGGAATCTGTCTTTTATTTACACATAGCCAGGTACACATTGCTCACCCACCCACCCACACCAATAAGCAAGCTGCCTGAACTTAGAACTTTAAGCAATTCAGCTATTTTCAGCCTTCTTTAGTCCTCACAGCTAGCCTTTACAACCACCACAATATAAGAACAGTTATAAAAGAGATATTTATGGACATTTATGGTATCCAGTTTTTCCTTATAGTAAACTTGCTAAAGGATAGATTGCCGTGCTTTCATTGAGAGCATGACTAGATGCTTTACTTGGTGTTACTACAGGCTAGAGGTACTACAACTGCCCCTCATTGCTATTAACACAAGCTTGAACTGCACTGCACTCAAGTCCTTGAAAGGATTATTAGGTCTAGTGAGGACGGCCCTTAAAATGGAAGACATGTATTAAACCCAATAGCTTGAGGTCATTAAAAGTATTACAACTTTTTCAGTGAAGAAACAGAACTACATTTTCAAACTGTGAGATCCTAATAATACACTGAAGAAGCGCACCCAGCTGAGATCTTGGCATGTAGCACAAGCATTAATGAAAAGGAGCACACTTGGTGGAAAGACTGACACTAGCACTGTTGAGGCGCAGTCATTAGCTCTGTTTTGCAGACAGAGAAACTGTAATGACTTGCCCAACCTTGGCAAAGACATCTGTAGTGCTGAAGAATACAGGCTTACCACCTTCCTACACAGTCAGCTGCTAAAAAAAGGGCTTCTTCTCAAGCTTCAGCAATAGACTTCTCCTAACCACATGTTGTCTATTCACTTTGTCGCTTGCATGAGTAAATAGTCTCTCATGTTTGCTAATTATTTTCTGGATAGAGTAACACTCATCATGCAATCACAGGTGCTCACTCTGTTGGAAGGATACACGTCTTATCAGTTTAGACATTTTCTTGAGCTGACAAAAAAACTTGCTTTTAATTTCCATTTCAGTTAGTCAGGAATTGCACTATATTTATAAATTCCACATGCATAATTGGTTAGATTTTAATTTCAATTGTGTGCAGCAATGACGATCAAATCAGGAGGAGAGAACCTGGCTGCCATAAAGGCAGTGCAGATTGCAAGTCACTGTGTCATCATTCACAGAGAAAGCAAGGAAGAGTGTCTGCAGGGCTTGGCTGCTAAAGTGGGTGAAGTTGCAAAGGAGCAACACAAAATCAACAAAGAGTATGGGAGAACTGGGGCAAGGAGCTGAGGATTTTGAATGTTTGGGGCCAGGGGAAGAACAATGCGAAAAACAAAGACTTCCGGCACTGATTCCTTCCCATTTCTTTGACCAGATGTTCCTCCTACCTGCCAGGATACCTCATTCTCCTCAGAGATATGCAAACACTGTGGGGCTTGTGATTGAAAGGGAAAGACTCAAAACAGAAATTGATGGCCTAAGGTAAAGTATAAACTGTTGACTAATACGTTAGGATTCATAATATAAACTAATTTCTCATGTCAATAAAATACTGTATTTTACTTTCCTGATAATTTATCAGATTCACCCTGGCAATTTTGTACTAATTCTATCCACACATCTATTTATTTATACACACATAAACAGGGATCTCATTTAGCATTTGATTTAGTTAAACAAGGAACATATTGAAGTATCTTAATTGCATATTCTGGTTATAGATAACTATTTATTTACTGCCTACTGCTATCACCTTAAATTTATAAAAAAACCTCAGAGCTCTCTAACGACCCAAAATCAATAAAGATTTTTTTTTTTATTAATTCTGGCAAGCAGAATATTAATTACTCTGTAAGCACTGAAAGCAAAGAGATGAAGAGCAGCTTTCTGGGCAAGCATGTGGGAAGCTGGAAAGAAAAGTCAATTTTCTTAACACTAGACCCTCTACATTGTACACACCCCTGCCTAGCTTTTATTGCCTTATGAGAACACCATCTTCATGCAACTGAGTGGTTTAGTTTGTATTCTAGTGGGAGCAGGATTAAGCTTTGTCTTGTGGTTGTACAGAATTCACAAGTTTAAGAAGGCAAGTCACAGCAGTAACATTAGCCAATCTAGAAAAGCTGTTTCAGTATTAACCAGATATGACTGACCAAATAGTTTACATCTGTTCATGTAGCTTGAAAGATTTAAGACTGTGGCGATACCTCTAATGTACTGTTTCTGTCCTTTCACCTTCAGTTTTGATTGTTGTATGGGTACTGTCACAGCAGGAAGATTGCAAATATGCAGAGCTAGAAAGACATACTTTTTCATTAAAAAAAAAAAAAAGCCTACAGAAAGAAATAAGAAGCTAAGAGACCATTACAAAACCCCCCCAACCTATTAAATTCCAAGCTAAAGACATGTCCATTTCATTTAAAACATTGTTTATCTATGCAGTTGTCCCTTTTTTCCTTTCATTGCAGGTCTTACATTAAGTGAGAACTTACATAATTAAAAAGATATTTTGAGCTAGAAACAATTGGCCAGTGATTCAGATAGCAATGTTTATTATTAATGTAATAAAAGAACATAAGTAGCTTTAAGTAACTTTAAATGAAACAACCTACCATGTACATGAAGTCTATGAATGGTATGAGTTACAGAAATGCTGAATACCTTTTTAGGGTTTCCAGGCAGATCTAGAGACTTGCACTTCAATGTAGCCATACTCCTGTGGAGAAATTAAACTGAAAGTTCCCATATGGTTTGCAGGTGGAAATTAACAAAGCACATTCTCAACTGAAAGTATCAATCAGGTGTCTGAAAAAAGAATGACTTAGAGGTTTTTGGTGCCTGTGTTTTCACACTGATATGATGAAAAAAAGACACCTGAAGTTTTGGAACAATCTTGTCATGCTTTTGAACCTACATTGTCTCTGTGTGCACCTGGGAGAGATAGGAATTTACAGCCAGAACCTCTAATCTTCTCAAACTTTTTCGCTCCCAGCCACCTGCAGCAAGGACTGCAAAAGAGAAACTCATAATGAACTTGAAGTATGCTGACTCAAGGTCTAATATTACGTTACTGTTCCGTTATTTATCATGCCTACAGGACTTAGTCATAAATCAGAGCCCCCAGCATGCTGATTACTGTACAAGTGAAGAATAAGTAGCCTGCCCCACTATTTCAGCCTAAGTAATGATTACATGTCTTGTACTACAAGAAAAATGATCTAGCTAATCTTAATCCTATGGCAAACAAATACAAAAACACCTTAAATTTTATGTTAGTCATGTTGTTCGATACTTTATACCTTCAGAGGTGCAAGGTTTTTTACCAAAGCAGACATTTGTAGCATCTCCCTTCTTTGTAGATTCTGTGTGTTCAAAATTTGTACTAATAGCACAGGTTTTTTCCATATTGGAGGCATAGATAATGTTAGTCTCTTCAGCATACTCTGTTCTTGCAAAACTTGAGGAGCCAGGGAGCTCTTAGAGAATTTCTGGACAATATGTACATAGATACATGAGACAGACATGAACATAAAAATATGCACAGGATAATTCTGTAAGCATTGTTTCCCTTTTCTGAAACATATTCCAGTAACTTTAACCCAAAAAGACACACAAGACCTCTTTAAAACCAGTCACAATATGAGCTCATCTCTCCTTGCCAGCCTATGCAGTCTTTTTAAAATCTGGATATAAATTCTCTATTTGTCATTCCATAGATTGTATCTGAAGTGAAACACTAAATTTCTCCTCAGAGAGTAAGCTAAACACTACCCAAATCTTTGCAGCTGAAAACCATCTATTTTTCACAAATAAGTCCATAAGCCACCATGTTTTCTTACCAGCCCATGCAAAAGCATTAAGCAAGCGGACTCTCTTAAATATGAGCATTTATCTCATAGCTACATGGAAGCAGTTACTGGAAATGGTATTTGGGGCCACTTATTTTTGTAGTAACAAGGTGAAAGTTACTGACCCCAAGAGATTATGGCACCAATCATTTCCAGGATTAAATCTGGAAGGTTTGCAATTTGGTGACTTATCTCTGATTCCTCAACAGAACTACAAGGCACTCCATAGAAGTCTGAGCACCTCACCCGCTGTCACCTAACCAGGGAAATAGAAAGCTTCTCTAAATAACCATCTTCTATCAAATAAAGTACACTGGGCTTGAGAACAACACACTCTTACACAACATCAAGGAGCTGTTTTCTTCAAAGGACTGAAACTGTCTGATCAGTAAGTTAGTAAAAGGATTGACTAATGTGTTTACTTTGGCAGATACTACATTGGAGAGTCAACTAATGTCCTCTTTGAAAAATGGTTTCACTGTGAAGACCTTGGCACTCAACTTATACCAATAATTCAAGAGTAAGTTTTTTCTTTGCAAATTAAAAGAAGGGTTAAAATTATCTTGCAGATCTTCATCAGTCTGTGACTTACATAGTTAATTTTCTATTTATGCTGCATTTTACATAGATTTGTTAAAAGTTAATTGCTGTTCTACAAACTTTAAATCATATCCTGTATGCCCCAAACTCATCAAATCAGATTTAAAAAAAAAAAAAATAGAAAAAAAGAAAAATATTTCTTTTTTCAGTCTGGAACATATCTTTTTTTAGCCAGTAAAAGCACACTGCTCCCAAGTGCAAAAAGAATTGAATGAAAAATTAACACTGATTGATGCTAGGTTAACTAGGTAAAACACTAAATTGCCTTAGGGCTGCTTTCACTCTTGCTTTAACCTAAATACTTTTAGTTGATATTATTTGTGAATAAACAGGACTGTGACAAATTTGGTAGAGTACTCCTTTCTAGGAACCATGTGAATGTCATTGATTAACTAATCAATTTGTTAAATGGTTGCTAAAGGTGAACAGGGGAATTGTTTAGTGACATAAATTTTGTAGGACTTTCAGATGTGTCAATAAAATAGGTATAGTCCTATTGCATACATGTGATCTGGTACATTCATTCTCAGCACAAAACCTGATGGCCAGTATTACTTCCTGGTCTTTGTTAACCTACAGAGCATGACCTTTTTACTTGTGTTTAAATGTTCGTTATTCCAGGTTTTTCAAATCAAGGCAATATCAAACTGGAAAACCAAATCCAGGTAATGCAAATTAATTTCAGAATTAGAACAATTGCCAATTGAACAGCAATATTTCTTACCACACAAAATGATTAAGTTTCTATTTTTCTTTCTTATTGTGTAAATTAAAGTTATTTTGGGAAGTAATTCCTTTCATTATTCTAACCACAAATAAAATCCATCTACATGATTATCTACAGCATCTTTGTTGCTCATGTGATGACAATCATAATGACCTATGAGGCAACTATACAGTGTGAAGTCTTAGTATCTCTGTCTTTGCATGCCTTTCTAGTCTTATACTAACAAAATTTTATTTCTTATTAAGCAGTGAGATTTTTGCAAGTTGAATCTATACATTCTTATTCCTACTTGTACTTTACCTATAACTACACACTGTGACCTACTCTTGGGAAACACAGAGAAAGACAAATGCTTGTAGTTCCTGTAGGGTTTGATCCATTTGACATTTGATTTCTGTGCTATCCCCAGTTTTTTATTTTGCCTCTGTGGATAGTGATTGCAACTTCCACGCTGGAGCAGATACTCCAGTTGTAACTTCACTTGATTCTGTTGGACAGAGACACAGAACACAGTGGCTGTTCAAGAAAACCAATCTATTAGTTCTGTCTTTAGGAACTGGATCTCTCAAACATGATGGTTGCTTTCTGCCTGGCAACCAAGGTCTCTATTGCAAGGATACTTGCAACAGCATCTTCAGTGGGAAACTTGTTTTACTGGAATCTTACAATCCTGTTGGCCCACAGCATGTACATGATCCATTGCTGTTGATTAACAAACTATGCACAAAATACTACCCTCGTGTCTTGTCTATGTACTGAAGACTACGCTCTGCAATTTTCTGTACCTGCAGGAACAGTTTCTGTTTTAGACAGGTGCAACCTAGTCACTTCTGCCACAAGAACTACCTGGAAAGTCTCCCTTGACATTGCCAGGTTTTTAATTGACACATGGAAAAATCAGCATAAGAACAGTAGAAGCTGCCTGTGGGATCTCCAGGAGAGCCTGGGGTTCGCACTTGGAGAGTTCCTACACCAGTTTGCCAAATACTAACCAGTTCAGTCAATAACATTGCTCAGCTAGGTTTGTTCTTGAGCATGTCACCTGTATTCAGGTGTTGGTGGTTTGTTTGGGGTTTTTTTGCAGAGGGACTTGAGGGGGGCGGGGGGAGGTTAGGCAGGGCAGGTATTGTCTATCACTGTGTGTTCATACAGTGTTTAGCAGAGGAAATATAATTTCAGATGAATCCTCTAGATGCTGCTGTAATAAAAAAAATATCATATCACACATACTATCCTTGTTCAATACAGTGATTTCCAATAAGCATCCCTCACCAGGCTAAGAGTTTATGTCAGTAGCAAACTAACTCTTATCAGTGTATAAACAAAATACCATTAAAAATTTATATTGTTAATATTTTTGCAGAAGATTAGATCTGAGAAAAAAATCCTGACAATCAATCAGAAGCTATGATACATCTTGACACCTTTTTGTAAATACAGAACTCTGAGAAACTGATACTGATAAACTCAGTACACAAGCTCTTTGGTTATAATTTATTAAAAAACTGTAAAAAGGCAAAAAAAAACTTGAGACTTCCATGAAACTGAAATTTTTTCAAGCCAAAGGAAAAAAAAAAAAAAAGAAAGTTATTTTGTTCATAGCTCAGTACATCATTCTCAGAGGAGAATGGATTTTCCCATTGGATTAGCTGCTATGTCAAGACAAGAAAAATTTTAAATTCTTGTTTTAATTCTTGCTGCAAGCAAAAGACAGTCAGCAATGTTACCTGGCAGGCTTTTGGCTGGGGAAACGGCTCCCTTTTTGCAATTTTCAGGTCTCATGGATAATAAGCAGCTCAACATCTTGGTGATATCTTATACATGAGGAAAATAGCCCACATTTTTAGTTACAGAAGTTTTAGCATGTAACTCCTGTATCTGTCAATGAGACAAGTTAAAAAAAAAATTAAATAAATTTTAAAAAATAATTAAACAGTTTGACTGTGATACGAGTAAGCTGGTGATGTGTTCACTCTGGAGGTATACCCAACTGACAAAGAAATAATGCTTTGGATTTATTCTCTCAGCATCTCTCTCTCATTTTTTATTTTCCCCCAAGAAGTAGAGTTCAGCAATCATCATGATACTTATAACATATGACAAGCTACCACCAGTTTCTCATGATGCTTCACTTAGCACACATTTTAACATTATTTGAGCTAGCCTATGAAGAGGACAGAGATTCAGCTTTTCTTTCAGTTTCTCTTCTGAAAATCTACAGTCCCCTCAGTTTAAAAGCACCAGCTGAAGTGCTCTCAGGATCCTCTCTACATAAGCCTCAACTAGTGCCTCACCTTCTTAGAGAGAAATGAAATAAAATGGGAAAAAAAAATCTTGAAAGAAATCCTTGATTGCAGCTCACTCTAGAGGAAAGCTATAAATGGAATCAATCAAGCTCCAATTGCTTTTAGAAAAACACCACATAAAAAACCCCAAACCTCAGTCCAGACTTTTTCCTGATTTATTTATGATTTCTGGCTTAGCCAATAGCAGGGAAAGTCCTTCTGAAAGCAGGGTAATCAGCATGTGTGAAAAGAAAGAGAGGAGAGACTCAACTACTGTCAGGTAAAACACAATCAGAAACATATATTGCACACAATCCTTACTTGAGGCATCTTCCCTGAAACTGCTCTGTGCCTCTTGTATTTCCATGTGTAGAAATAAAAGTTGAGAGCACTCACAACACCTTCTGTCAATAAGAGTGAATATACGTAGGATATAGTCTATACATGGAACACTCAAGATGGGTTGCTTTGGTTTACTTTACAAAGTTTTTGACATAAGGAGTCACAGTTCTCAAAACAACTCTTGCTACTTTGAGTTGAATCAAACTGAAAGCAAGATTCTTTCAGTGTTTCTATTTAATCCCAATTTTCTAGTCAAGAGGACAAGAGACAGTTCAGACAGAGAAAACTCAGTTTAATAAACACTGATGGGTGAACATTTTTTGTAAAAGTAACCAGCTCAAAAGCTAATCCTGCTGTGCTCACTGAAGTAATCCTGCTTCTTTTAAATGAAACTTGGGAAAAAAGGGTGCTAAAACAAATTTTCCCAAGTTAGACTTAATTAAAAATGAACTTCATAAACACTGATGGTATAGGTAAAATGCCAGGTTTATGTTTATCCAAATTAATCTACTTCTAATTGTCAATGAAGTTTTATTTCACATAAAAGCTTTATTGTCAGTGAACATACATAATACAAAAACTAGTCCTGTAGTGACTTCACCACCAACATTTTCATTGATTTTCAGTGTACCCAAGGTAATTTACAATCTGGACTTAGAATCTGGTCAATCTGGTCAGTATTGTTAGAATAGAACATCCTCTGTAGCTAATCCAGTGCAACCTCGGTAAACAGCCTTGTTTCACTGGTGTATAAAAACAAGCAGATTTTTATTGTTCAGCTTGATCTTATCTTCACTTAACGCGCTGGTGGGAGAATATTAATTCAATTAAAACTACCTCAGAAAACTAAAAATATGGAAAAAGAAATTGTCTTCATTTACACCAGAGCAAATATAGGGGTATGCTTTTGAATTTAACTGTATATGCCTTTCGGGTTTAAGTACATTGAAATAATTCTAAAGATACTTGTCACTGTGGGGGTTTTTGTTTTTTTTTAAAATAAGATGATAATTTTGGAAATAAGTTTTATTTCTGTTTAGAAAGGTAACTATTTGGTTCTCTTTTCTTTCATCTTTTGAGGACTTTCAGCATAGCTAGATAGATCACTCCTTTTCTATATGTTACTTCTTTCTGCTTTGAGTACTTGTATTAAAAGAAACAGCATCTAAGCTTTCAGATATTATGGACTATTCCTCTAGGGAAGTTATTTTGCAAACAGCCACCAGGAGGTCTGCAGGACAGGACAGTATTGAAACAGATACAGAGAGTCAATCACTTTAAACTGTTAAGACCCATCATAATTGTACAGTTCTCCAAAACACCATCCCCGACTGTTTCAACAATTTGAGTCTGCTCTTTTGTATTAATCCTCATTGTTCTTTTCTGACAAAGTTGCCCACATAAATACACTATTCGTCTTTGTCTTGTCATACCTATATCCTCTGCAAGTAACTTCCAAGTCATGTTTATGTCTCTTCCGAAGCCCACCTAAACTGCAAAGGGTATTGTAGGTGGAAGAAGGGAATAGAATCGTCAAATATAACCCTCCAATCCTTATAAACATGCATCCTGTCACTGGCTTCATCCGTTTTCCCGCCTCTCATAGTTAACACCTCTTCATTCCATATCAATCCCTAATGAGTATAGAGTTCATACTAAAGATGAACTGTTCAGACAGACCAACCAAAGTCAGCAATATTTAATACACAAATAAAGTAGGATTACAATGTCTGGAGTATGGCTGCTATAATTTTCCATATGAAACCTTCTACTCATTTTTTTAATCCCAAATTACAATGTATCATCCAAAACCCAGGACTACAGGCTGCACATTCTCCAGAGCTGGGAACACTCTGAGAAGTTTTTACTAGGTTCCCAGAGCCCAGAACTGCTGAAGACAACAGTCACTAAGCCAAAACCCAAGGAAGTCTCCCATAAGGAGTCTGCTTCTCTCACAATATTCTCAGCTGAGCCTCCTCAAAGACAGGCAGATCATAAACTCTACTTTCTGGGAGCTTTGCTTTTGCTGCACCATGTGAACCAAGCCACTCTGCACCTGTATTGCATAATGTAACAAACCTATAAGGAAATAGGAAAAATTGCCTTCTAAAGTTCTTTTCCTTTCTGTTCAGAGTTTTGTGGGGGGAAAAAAAAAAAAATAAAAAAATTAAGAACTCTAAAGCTCAGCAGGTATGTCTTCTCTAATAAGGTAACTTCTTTCTTCCTTACCCTCTTAAATGCTCCCCAGACAGCAATATGTGAAACAAAAGACTCTCTAATGGAGCCAGTCTGGCATTTTCACCAGCGTTTTTGAGGCTATTTAGTAGTAATAGCTCATATGTGTACAAATCCTTGTCTCACAAATGTAGCGAGGTCTCAACACTTGTTACAATGAAATATCCTATTCTTCCTCTATGGAAGCTGAAGTTACACACAAAGAGAATTAATGAAGTGTCCACAGTTATGGAAGGCAGATTCAGAAACAAAATTAAGATTTCTGATTTTAGGATTGGAAAAATGGTCAGTATTTCTCAACACAATTCTTCAATAACCCAGCTAGATCATGAAGAACCTTTAAACAGAATTATGGCTTAAATATTGCAAATTTAGTTCTAATTTATTTCCTTCCTTCTGGCTGATGATATCTCCTTTAAAAAAGGCTATATTTCTTTATTACAAAAATATTTTCTAAGGCTTTCCTCATCAACCTTCTTTGTTTCAATTAGGCAAAAAAAAACCCCATAATGTTGTTCAGTTTCCAGCATAGATTTAATGACATGAAGAAAAATGTGCCTAGAAATAATTACAGGGACAAGTCATAAATTAGCAGTCACATCAATTCTCAGGGCATGCTACAAAAACAAATACAGTTACACAGGGAAATGTATAATTACACCAAGTGAGTGCTGTATTTTCAGCTAAATGTTTCTGCATCTATACTCAACAACAGTGAAATGAACCAATGACCCCCAAAGTAATCAGTCACTGCTTTCACTCTGGATTTTTATGTTTTTTTTTCCAAACCCAATGGTCTGAAATTATGTCCTTTATTTCACAGGTTTTATTAGCAGAGGTATTAAAGCCCTACTAGTCTCATTGGCATTTCTGTTAACATGGAGAATAAAGCAGATTTTTTTTTCACAGAAATTACGTAGGTACATATGGGAAAAACATACCAGGGTATGTATTATTGCTGGCATTGGCAATTAAATGTGAAATGCTACAAAACTCTCACATTAGAATTACTCATTATGATATAGTGTTTAAGAGATGGAAATTATAAAGTGTACCAAAATAAAATAATACATAATTTAAAAATAACTCATGAGCTCTTTATCCCTAGTCTGAACCACTGGGAAAACAAAGACGGTTCAATGTCTCCATTTTGGAAAAGGGTATCTTCTGCTTTCACAGAGGGAGGCACCATCCTTGCATAGAGGGGGGACCACAGCGTGCAGGGACACATTGTTTCTGAGGCAGCACAGTGCTTTAGGGTTAAGGGGCTTAGATAATTAATAAGAATATATAAGTTGATTTAAAGATTTGGAGATTGTTCTATCTACAATGTGCTGTCTAGAAGTAGAGGATAGCACATCACTGAAAAATATAGTTTTTGATAAAGCCAACTTAATCACTTTGACAGCTGACCTTATGTCAATATATTTCACGTGCTTTATTGTTCCTTTCCTTTGCACAAATCCTGAAGAAACAAAGTTTGCAAGAGAGCTATGGAAGAGCTTGGGAATAGTAGGGATCAAGAAACACTCAGAATGAGATGGCCTGATTTTTTTTTTTTTTTACAAGAAAGCTTAGGCACATCACAGGGATCAGGCAGGAGGACCTTCCATATAACATGTGAGTTTGGGGCAAGCAAATACAGCCACATATACCTGATAGGTCAATGTCAGTCCTCTTACCTGTCCTCTCTATTGCTGTCAGAAGTACAGTACTCCCAGGAAGCACAA
The DNA here is from genome assembly GCA_013400415.1 of Scytalopus superciliaris. Lineage (NCBI taxonomy): Eukaryota > Metazoa > Chordata > Aves > Passeriformes > Rhinocryptidae > Scytalopus > Scytalopus superciliaris. The sequence continues at coordinate 898,399 of VXBX01000010.1, forward strand.
ACTCTTCCTTAGATGGTCTCTCTTGAGACTGTAACTACCTGTACATTCACTTGCTGTTTTCTTGCAAGCAGTTCTCTCCTTTTTTTGCCTGGTTTAACAGTCTCAGTACAGTCTCTGTTGTTTAACTGAAATCTAAAACCTGTAATTTTCTTTTTAAAATATTTACAAACTCATTTGGCAAACATGATATATTTTTCAACTTAACATGATGTCATCACATTCTGGTTTAAACCAGAAGAGAACTATATACCCCATAAAGAACACATTGCTGTGATATGAAATTTTTAAAAGTAGTGATCTACAGAAAATGGACTTTAGTAATGAACTATTTAAATAGATGTCCAGAACACATAACAAAATGTTAGATTTCATCTTTCACTTAGTGTTATATTACTTGGAGAAACAAGACTTCAGCTGATTAGCTGAGAATTGCAGCCTGCTTGAATTTTGCTGGTATATTTTTACTTTTACCATCATTAAACATGTTGTCTCCTTGTCTCACAGCATTGCTAGAGCAGAACTCTAGAAAGAGACTTACACTTCCTGAGATACTGTTGAAAGCTAATGTAGATGCTAAGCAGAAATATATGCAACAATATCTAAATATAAGCCATTTGCCTAATAGGAAACACTCAGTTCCTTTGGAAGCTCCAGGCTTCCCCTGGGACACCTACAACTTTGGGCATCATGCAAGGGATCAGTGTTAGGGTTAAATAAGGACTCAGTCAAGTAGTCAAGATAATGTCACACATGTGTCACATACCTCATCACCACAGGACTCTTAGTTGTTCTGCAATAACAAATAATCAAATCATCATACTGGATCACACTAACAGTTCATTTCATGCAAGCACAGTTTTCAAGGGCATTTGTGCTGGGAAAAGTTCATTAACATCAAAAGTAGTATTAATCCAAAACCTCCTCACAGGCCATGGTCTGCTGAGAAGACAAGGGTCAAAAAACAGCTCTTGAATTGAGGAACTTAAAGTCTAAATAAACAGAAGTCCACCTTTACTTCGACGTAAGTGAAACTGTTAGAAATTGCGTTTATATCACAAGCAAGGAAGGACAGTGCACCATAGTAAATGCAGTATGTATTACACTCTACATTGGCCCCAAGTATGCACAGGCATATGGTCTATGGTATGGTCTTGTCCCTGTTAATCAGGGCAGCTGGAGTCAGAGATCACCAGAAAGAGGAAAATGAGCAAGATTATGTTTATGGAAAATAAGTGGCAGAAGTTAAGCTGAGAACTTCTTAGTTACTTCTCATTGTTAGATTTGTGTCGCTTCATGGTCAGGACACAAACAAGTACTTTGGCTTTTTTGTACCCCAAATTCCTTGCAAGTCACTGGGAGCATTTGTAGTTCTGCTTGCCTAAAACACCACAGTGCCATTCCTTGAGACTCATCTTTTTACCATCCATTCTCCAGCTTATGAAATCTCAACTTACTTGTTAGCTTGATGCTGGATTTCTTGATCTGTGGAGAAGACATAACCCTGCTGAGCTGAGCAGGATACTCATAACACCTCACTATTTGTCAAATAAATAAAAAGAACCCACGAAACCCCCCTTCCCCACCCACCCCCCACCTATCTCAACTACAACATGCATTTTAGTAGAAAGCCCTGTCAGAAAGTTACCAACAGGTAACTTTCTTGTACTCCAAAACAACAAGAGATTTTTCAAAATTCAAGAGTGATTAATTTTATTCTGATAACAAAACCAACCAAGAAAACCCAACTGGTAAAGATTTCTACTATTAATGGAACAAAATGATTTTAAATCTTTTGGAATACAATTGCACTGAGTACCTTCTGATAAAATTTCTGATAAATTTTCTTTTCTTTTCCTCCTTTACTGTGTGTGAATATATATCATAACATTTTGACCTTTATTTTGTATTTCTCCCTAAAACCCCCCACCATTTTCCAGTGCAGCTTCAGTTGATCATATCCATAATTTAAGGGCAAGGTTAAGTGTTCCTCCAAAGCATGTTTGATAAACCTGTGAAAATTAAGGAAAAAAAAAAAAAAATAACAAACCACAAGACAACCAGACATATTGCAGTGTGGAAAATAAAACACCAGTTACCTTCGCACTGCATTTTAGTGTTATCAAACAATAAAATATAGGATATTCAAGACTATAAGCCCAGAAAAAAATTCCAAAAAACTTTCAAACAAAAAATGTCTTCTTTTGCTGCAGATTTCTTCAGATGGCTTTCAGTATTTCTTCAAAGAGGCATTGCCAAGAGAAATTATTTGAAGAAATATGTTGACTTGTCTCAATTATTTTAATATCACAGAACAGGTGAAGCTGGATGGAACCACAGTGGGTCATCTGGTCCAATCTCCCAATATAATAGAGAAGAAATTTGAATGGCAAACACTTCCTACAACAAAAAGGTTAGCATTCCACACAGATTATCGGGAGGTGGCTGTACAGTACTTACTGTGATCCCAAACACAGCAGTAATGTCTTCAGTACACTGCTATCCTGGTGGAATGCACTGACCTTCCCCACATTGTTCAAAGACTGCACACAAAATGATCTTCAAAGAAAAATTGTCATAATACATCCAAAACACTGCAGAGCAGTGAAATGCATCTTTAGAACAGAACCAAAATAATATTGCATGACGGATATACTAATACTTAAAAAAGACCTATTCTATTACTAGTACCAAGACTAAGATTTAGCTATGAGTTTATACTCTCAGTAGATCCAGAAGAAAAATCTAGTGAGTGTTTCTGACATCTAGTTGTCATTACTACTTGAAATTACTCTATGGGTGTTCCCCCATGGCACATCAAAATGAACTACTTGGGACCACCAAGGCAATTGTACTGTCTCTACACTTCACTGGGAAATGATAAATAACTAAAGCTCATTTCATATAGCAGCAATGTGCAGCACAAATTTTGAATTTTGCCAGCTACACTGAAATGCATTTTGTCCTCCAGCTATTTTAAATCAAATCATTTATGAAGGAGAATTACTGGAAATTAAATCCAACTATGACTCCAAGAACACCACAAAAAGTACATTTTATTAAATTTTAGGTTGTAATAACCTGTTTGCTTCACTGTGGTCAATGTGTTTAAAAACACATAGGGTAGAAAAAACATAAAAGCCAGTACTAACTACGTGAAAGATGCAGAGGTAGCTGATTTTATAGGCCTAACTCCACTTACATGGGGATATGATGCAAGCAAACGCTCAGAGATGATACCCCATATTTTATCAGTGCAGAAGCCGGTCTGAAAGAGAATGAAGAATATGCTGGCCAAAACTAGTCTATCACAACTGTCTGAATACACAATTCTGACATCTTTGAAGAAAACACTACATAAAGATACACAAATAACACAGGCATCTTACAATCTCAAGTAAGAAGTTCTGATAATGACCTGCTTACTAGGACTGACTTTTGACTAGATAGTATCCATAAATGGAATCCTTCAAGTAAAATGTTTGAAAGATCAGGGGAAGCAAGTATCACCAGTATTTCTCTGCCTTGTTTACAGATGAACTCCTGAAAGAAACACCTTTCCCACTGAATTCCACTTCTGTTATGAAGCCGTTTTCCTTCCCAGGCTGGTTAAATGATCATCGTGCTGAAATAAAACAGAAGAAATCCTTGAGTATGTTTGGAGATAATTTTGAAACAGAGGTAGGAGGGGACTAATTTCTTTAAAAAGAGGGGAATATTTTTAGAGGCACAGATAATAGGTGCCTGCTGTACAGACCAAGTGAATCCAGGCCTGAGTCAGCAGAGAAAGTTATGTACCCTGACAGAACTCAGAACTGGTCTGCCCTGCCCTTCAGAAGTACCTTTGTCCATTCCTTTGATTAGCTTAAGGCAGAGACTTCCTAACTCGTTAGTTCCATTCACAAAATCAACCTGAACCTTATTTATGTTCATTTCCTTCGGGATTAAAACAGCTCCTTTACTCCATTTCCCTGCCCACTCTCTTCCTCCTCCCTACCTCATATTTCCCAAATCAGAAGCACCAGCATGATTCAAATACTACTCAAGTGTGTTCAGCTTCCCTGTGAGTTTGAACAGCATTCATGGTGTGAAGTCTAATATGGGTGTGTAAATATACAGTTTTTTCTCCCCCTCAATCTACATAAAGTGGAAACAAGGAAAACTGGACAGCACCATAGAGCCTGGGCTGTGCTAAAACATTGCAATTCTCAGTTTAGTGAAACACAGTCTAGTTTGGGTGTAAATGAAGCTGTCACCATTTGATATCTGTGCTGTACGCATGATGTTTACAAAATATACTCTTCCCCTTAATTACTTGGAGTCACACTCTGAAGAATCCAATACATATGACAGCAAAGTGACAGAGTGTGGGACTGTCAGGAAGAACACAGAAAGGGCACATAATGAGAAAGATGAAGTCTAGTCTTCAGCTTTTTTAATTTAACAGAAGAAACTTTTCTACTTCAACAGGCTCTTGACAGGGCCCAGAGTTCATGAGGAGGAAGTGCCTGTTCCAAGAACAGAAGCAGGAACCATATAGATGCAAAACTGAGAGTAGGAGGAGGCAGAAGGAATAGATAAGCAAGGATGCAGAGAAGCATAAGGAGTGGCAGGTGTGATCAGTTCCCTTTTTATCAGTAGGAATCAATATGAGAATACGAAACATGATGTGAATTTTAGTGTCTGTAAAAATAACGTCATCTTCTATGAATATTCTCCTGTAAAAATAGAATGTTTTAAATGCTGTTGAAGATGAATATGGACACTTTGGTCACTGTGATGGATCCATTACCTTTCTTCCCTTTTTTACTTTTTTAAAAGGTTATAGCTTATGGACCAGGAACAACTGAGAAAAGTAAGAAGAATTCGGATATCTGGATATGGCAGCTGGTATGTGGCAATTCACACTTGTTAACTGATGAGTTCATGTTTCAGTTCAGACTGAACAGTAGTAAAACCTTCTAGCAACAAAAACTGGAATGATTACCTTCCTTCTCATAGAAAATATCACCCATAGGCACCACCCTTCAGCTTTAAAGTGTAAGGAAAACTAACTGTAAAGTACTGCCATCACAAAAACTGCCTCTTTTTCCTGATCTGGTATGTTGAGGACAGAGATACTGGCATCTGTCCTTGCTGGAGATTTTAATACACTCTACCTAGGATACATCCTGTCAAGATATCAGAATATCCCTAAGCGATAAAACAACACAAGCTGTTAGTTCTACCTTGAAGCCTTTGTCTCATGCTGAAGTCAAACTGGAATCAAGTAAAATAAGCTAATAAAAAAGTATGAGAACTTCTTTATACTGAATCACAGACGTCTTTTATTCAACTAGCTTCTAGGAAACTTTTGCAGGCCAAGGAAAAAACAAAGAAAAGATAGTTTTTGCTTACACAAGTCAGGCTAACTTGAGAGGCAGGTATTTCTATCAGTTCCTGTTCTGTTGAAATTCACAGGGACTATCGAATACTAAGTAAAGGCATAATAATCTTGAAAGACATTTGTTTATACTGCAGTTTACAGCAGCCTGTGCAGTCAAGACCTTGTGGCTGGCAAGAACCTGGCTCCTCTGCTTGACAAGATAACAACTATTTCATTCCATTGTGGATGGACTCCTGTTAGCAATTTCAGTCAGGTCTCTGCTTTTTAAGACTTAAAATTGTATCAGGAATCAGAAAAGTAGAAGAGGAGCTTGAAGTACTTCAGAAGATTCTCTGTGATTTCTGGAGCTGTACCAACTTGCAGACTGCTAGGTTAGTTAGGTAACAGGGTATCCCAAGAATCAGGCAACAGGTTGCTGCTTTATGGTGGGACCAATGAACCATGATGCATGTTTTTATTGATGCTAATAGTGTTGGAAAGGGAAGATGAACTGAATATTTAGCTAGGCCTCATGAAACAGAGCAGGTTTGAGGTGCTCTGTCAGTGGGAAAGATTTCCACGCTTTCAGCATTTTCTTTCCCTTAATGACAGAACCCAGAAAATTGAAAGCTGGTTACCTGTTCTTTCCCTTCAGGAGGGCACTTCGACTGTTACAATGGATGGTAAAACCCTGACTCTCTCTGCTGGTGACAGCCTGCTTGTCCGTGCCGAGTCTACGTGAGTAGAGATGAACAGTGCTTCAATGCATGATTTCCCAGCTTCCAGCAATGTAAAACCTATGTATTCAGTCCACAGCAGGCTGGACATCACTGGTGCAGAAACACAGCATCTGTGAATGCAGGATTTGCAATAGCCTCCGTTATTCCTCAGGGCAAAAGTGTTTTCAGGAGGAAAAGCCAGATATTCGTTCTACCTCACCTCTTATGATTAAAGCTGGGGAAAATAAAAAAAAGATAAGCACCACCAATAAAAAGCAACATAAAAAAAGATCATGCATGAATATAGATGGCATGAATACACCAATTGGCACTCACAGAAAATCCTCTCAGCATCAGACCAGGCTTAATCAACATCAGTGCGGGAAGATTTAGGGTTCAGGCTAAGAACACAGCCCTCTTCCTGGAGCAAGATGCATATGGCTGTTTCATAATCGTGATGCACATAAAGGAAAAGTATAGTGAAATAGCTTTCAGAGAGAATGGAAAGGAAGATGTGGATTGGCAGAAGCTGATAAAGTGCCCACTGTGAGGATGATGAAGGATGATTGATACTCACTGCAGCAGGTCATAGGCAGATGATAAAAATGGCCTTCTTTCCCACAGGAAAAATCTAATAAATACTAATGCTGACTTCTGCACCTTTTGTACGGCCCTGAAATCATTTGCTGAAACAGCTGTACACAGAACTGTTCTCTGCACCTGTGATTCCAACATGCAACCATCCCTTCTCTTCACCTTTACTTCCATCACTTCTGTAAAATCACAAACCAATTCCCAGTCCTGCAGTCCATTCAATGGGTGTATGTTTTCAAAGTAATGGCACAGTGCACATGCACAATTCATATTGCAGTAATATGTTTATCAGACCTGTGCACCAGACACATTTTACTGCATGCACACTGACCCATCTCTGTCCATCTCTGCAACTGGTACACATTCAGCTAATACAAAAGTGATGACCACAAGAAAAAAAAAAAAAAAAAACTAGTAAATTTGTAGACACTAATTAAAATAATAATGGTACTGAGGTGTTTCTGTTCCAGTCATGACACTGAGATCAGAGTAGATGTCTTCCTCCTAGGTTCATCCATAAATAGATAAACATTTTTCCCCATCATGTCATGATGTTTGGCTTATATTAGTGATTGTGAAGAGTAATTCCCTGAAATATCACTATGGAAAGAGAACAAATGTAATCAGAACAGAACCTGTTTGTTTTTCCCTCCTTTTCAGTAGCATCAATGGTTTTAGTTGTTGGTTTGAGTGTGTGGTTCTCCTCTATACACATTGAATCATCTCTCTTTCCATTCTTCCAGGTATTGCTGGAAAAGAACAGAAGAATGTGTTGCTCTCTGCATTGCTCAGGATCCAAAACGCAAGCAGCCTTATACCTAGCTCCTGTGTCGGTTGACTTTGATGATGACTAAGTTTTAACCTACTTGTCTTATCTTGACAATCTTTTAGGCAGAATACTTGGAAATTCAAATAGTCTAACACAATCATTACACTGAATTGTGCTGTTCCTGGTTAAAATCTTTTCCCCCAAGTACCGAAAGTTTTAGCAAAATTTACAATCACTGTTATACCTACAGATAACAGTTTGCATTTCTACTCATAGGTTTTGTCATTTGTAATAAATTAATTACAAAATTAGTTACCCAGCCCACAGTAGGGGAGCTCTAATTGTCAGTAGTTCACAGATCTGAGATATTTGGCTAAAAGTTTGGTTTGTTTTTTGTAAAGGCCCTACCTGCTGCACTGCCTGAGGGTCTCACTGCTTTGGGAAAGAGAGAAAGGTGCCTTAGTGAAGGAAGCAACAGTACCTGCAACAACATCAGGCATTCCTTACACCATTATTGTACTTGCTTCAGGTGCAACTTATTACCAGCTTACTAAATCCAGCAATGCAGTACCACTCACAGTGATCAGCAATAGGACTAACACAGGAGCATCTGAGTTATGGGTGTGTTCCTGTGCAGCAGAAATCTCAAGTCAAAGTAGCCTTAAGAAGTGTGTTAGGGGATAAGAGAGCAGAAAAATTATTGTAATCACTTTCTGTTAACTGCTGCTTCTTTTTGAACGATGAAGTTTCTTGCAAAAATAATAAATGTCAAATTATCTTTTCCTGCTTTTATTCCAGGAACTCTCCAGAAGAGTTTTTGTTTGGTTTGGGATTTTTTTAATTGTCCTTCACATTATAAAGATCAGAAAACAGGTTGCTTATCAATTACACATTAGAGAAAGCAAAAAGTTACCATTTCTTGATTCTTTAGAAAACTCTAATTAAGTTCAGAAAAATAGTTCTTTAATCTCTCACCTACAAAATGCATTAAACTGAGATGTGATATGTGTTTTATTCAAGCGTTCAGTCTTCTGATGAGAAAGACTCAGATGACTTGGCTTTAATCTATAACTTATATTTAATATCAGTAGCTTTTCCTAGCAAAGCACACAGCAAAGTTTTGCTACATCCTTCTAATAACAGGGGACCTAATTTGAGAAATTGAACCTTGTCTTAAGGTTATTATAGGTGTGAGCTCTCACACACAAAAAGGAACTGTAACATTCCCTTTGAACTAGACAGCAATTTTTTGATTACCTTTGGTATTGGTGTGTCTAAGTGTCTGCAGAATTGACTACTCCTCAAGTGAACATCTATGATTGAGGGACTTAGGGTGTTATATTTTCAGTCCACCAGTTAGAGTGTAACCACAGAAATATTTCCATATTTCACACTGAGTTATAAGTGAATAAAACACAGCAACATGTAGAAAAACATCCAGAATAATCAACAGCTCTTCATCCACCCAGGAGCATTGAGCACAATGGAACTTTCAGAATAAAAAATAAAGTGCCTGTAGATTAGATACCTCCCATGATATAAAATTAAGGATCCACTCAAGCTATATTTGTGATGAAGACCTTTTATAATAGCTTGTGCTTGAACACCTAAATTCTATCTAAGTCCCATACTACGCACCCTAAATCATAGCAAGAACCAGACCAGTAGCATTAAGCCAGAGCCCCATCCCCCACAGTTTTGTGACAACCTGTAATCAGAAACCAGGACTGAGCAGGTCATGAATTAACTTCTATTGAGGACCATCTAAAACCTAAGTAAGAGTTGCTAAGTCCCATAAGTATACCAAAAAATCAGGATCAAACCCACATGAAGAAGAGAATTTTATCTTCTAGCATCTCTTTTGAGAATTAGTTCAGCTGTTTTGGTGTTCCATTTCCTCTCTCCCCACTCTCAGTTCTGCAATTCAATAGTTACTTGCAGCCAGAGCACAAATGAAAGCATAGACAGAACTTGTAATTTACTTCTTTAAAGGTGCTTAACCATTGTGATTCAGAAAGATGCAACTTCTCTTTTCCAAGGCTTCAGATAGGTCCAGAGGGCTCCTCATCAGTCAGTGAATCTTTTTCAGGTGCTTTACTCTTCCTCCACATTATATCTGTTGTAAACTGCCCCAACAACAGTACATTTATAATTAGATGTACCCATGCTTACAAGGGAGTTGGCCACATGCAGGTTTGGTTCCTGGAATCCTTTAGCTGTTATGTGCTCATTATATGTGCAGTCAGGTCAGTAGATACTTTGGCACCAAAACTGTTGGGATCAAGGTCTCAAGACTCCAATGCTAATCTTGTCTCATAAAAAAGGATTTCATGCTAAGGCTTAGTTAGTCATGTTGCTTGCAGAGTACCCTAATGCACTCCTACATTGTGCTTGTTCACGCCTGTCTGTGAAACACACCTGCACAAAATCTTGTCCTACAGAATCATAGAATTATTTGGGTTCAAAAAGACCTCCAAGATCATCAAGTCCAGCCTTTGACCAATCACCTAGACCATGGCACTTAATGTCATGTCCAATAATTTTTTTAACCACCTCCAGGAACAGTGACTCCACTACCTCTCTGGGCAGTCCATTCCAATGCTCAACAAGCCTTTCCATGAAGAAATTCCTCCTCATGTCCAGCCTGAATCTCCCTGGCACAACTTGTCCTTTTATCTATTGCTAGTTGCCTGGGAGAGGAGGCTGATCTCCTTTCAGGCAGTTGTGGAATGTGATAAGGTCTGCCCTGAGCCTACTTTTCTCCACCAACCAGAGTCTCATGTGACTTACATATGACATACTTCATATGATTGACACATATAAATGACTGGTTTTCTTTACAGCTCTTCCCATATAAGGTACGTCTGCACCCTGATTTGGATACTTATTTTCTATCTGAATCATGCAGATATCGGGACACTTCATACTTAATAAAACTTAGTACATTTTGTCAGGATTGTGCTAACCTTACTAGCACGGTATTGCATAGACAGTCCATCTGCTGCTGAATGTTTCTTCAAGACTCAAAACCAAAACCTTTATATGAATATATTCTAAGTAGCATTACAATAAAGCTTACACAGACATGAAGCCACACCTGCACCATACTTTGAAAATTATTACCTTTAAACACATTCAGGATTATCCAGAATCACAAGCTGACTTGAAAGCTTAGAAATGCACACAAAGGAGTTTGAGTCTATCTACAAGCATCCACAGAGAGGTATTCCAAGGCTGAATCTCATTGATCCCAGAAGTCAGCAGGAGTTTTCTCTTTCACTTCAAATGGGAAAAGGTGATACAGCCCAATCCTGCCAGTTGTTAATTAAAGCAGCAAGAGATACTGTGATTTTTCAGTGCCTTTAAGATACATAACCAGCTTGTGTTCATAATGGACACATTTCAGGGTTTTAGAGTATTTTATTTTATTTTCAGTTAATAATCCAGAGTGCACTTGAATGATCACTTCAGACTCATGGAGGTCATCACCTCCTGGTCTGCTTCTGATTGAATACACAAGTACTTGTAGTGCTACTCTTCAGAATCCAAGTATGTACAATAACACCTGATTGGACCTAAGGTAAAATTTTTGATTTTAAAGCAATGATGAAGATGACAGTTAATATCCACCCTTCAGCTCAAAATAAATACCTGATCTGCAGGTCTTAGCACTGTCTGGTACAGAAAGATTTTATGCTGGATGCAATCAATAACATTTTCAGTGATTGTCCGGAAAGTGTGAAAGTGCGTAAAGAGCTCTTCCTTTTCATGTCACTGGAATTTTGATTGAAGCTTGACAGCTAGGGTGATGTTTACACACACACAAAGTCAAATAGTTTGTGTTCCAGAAATAAGCCCTGAAATTGTGAAGTCATTAGGGAAATCAATCCAAACATGTATGAGATTCCCTTCTGCAGACAGCTCCCCTGTTGGACAGCTAGAAATCAGAACAATTCTTCCTAAACTGCTGTTGCTCTAGGTTAAGTAGGTCTCCAAGATCTTGGGCCTGGTAACTCAGTATAAGTTGCACCACCACTTTGCATTTTTAGAGTTGCTAAATAGGCACATGTACATGGCCATTGCAGTGCTAAATAAAAAATTACGTCCCTTGTTTTGCAGAAAAATTACACTGAAACTGAAGCAAAAATATTTGGGTTCTAAACCCACATTATATAATCTTATAAGACTGAGGAAAAGGCGTCATGACTATGACAAAGTAAACTAAGCATAAACACCTTTGGAGCTTCAATGAGGAATTTGGATACAACTTCATTATGTCAGAGAAAAATAGGACTTCAGTGCTGTACAACTATATCAAAAATATTATTTAAATGTGTTTTAATGCATTTCCTCTTGAAGAAAACTAGCTTGTTTAGGAGGCACATAGGTGATGAAGTTTGTGTTTCATTCATAACAGACAAATGCTTCCATATGATGTTGCCCATAAGTTCAAACCCTACACTTTATGGTTTGAAAACAAATTTTACAATTCAAATGCATAAAGCAACTAAACATGTGCCGACATGTAGAACTGAAGCTTGAAATCTTCAGCATTCAATTTCCAAATACTACTGCAGCATGATACTGAAATAGAGCCACTGCACCTTACCTAGCTTTCTGGTATTTCTCTCTTCTTCCAAGAAACCCCAGGGCAGTATTTGGATTCCATGCAGAAGGGAAATTTGGGCACCTCCAAAGAGGCTCCACAATAACTGCTGGGCTGAGCAGAGAGCTGCACACACAGTGCAGCTGTCCACAGCTCAACCACAACAAAATGCCTGCAGGGTTGTCTGTATGTCACCCTGATGCACCATGCAGGGTGCTCAAAGAGCCACAGGGCCTGTACTTTTTTCAAAAGCCAAGTGAAGCTCATTCTGATAATATAAATCACAGCCAGAGATCTATAACCTCATTTTACCCAGTAGTCCCAGGAAAAGCACAGTTTCACATGCAGCAGAAGCCCCAGGAACAGCTCCCACCTCATAACAGGTGAAGGAAGTCAAACTCAAATCTTTGGTGCCCTGCAGGAACACCCCAGTCACAGGATCTGCTGTTAGAGGCATTTCCACCCCCAATTAGCACAGCTCAACCGAGCCATGCAAGAAGCACCACAGTCCTTCTAGTGATCCAGAGGATAATTCCTACTCCCCAAATACAGATAGCATTACTCTGTAAAAGAGAAGCAAGTACTGACAGCACATATCATTACAAAGTCACTGTTCCTGTGGTAGTTATTTACCCAAACACATTTGTGACCCAAGCTGTCTACAACACCTTGGCATACATTACAAAAATAAGGTGAACAACACATTTTGACTAGGGAAAAAAATCAGCACCAGATTGTAGAACCACAAACAGATCAGCTTTGTTTATGACAACCTGAGAAAAATGTTAACAGTTAACTGATTGTTTTCTGATATTGGTTACTAAATCCCACATGGGTCAAACCATGTATTCTTTATTATTGAGTGGCAAATAAACATTCAAGGGGCAGGTCTGCCCATCAGGCAATTGCTTGTTATTCTCTCCAAGAGGAAAATGACAAATATTGAATGCAACCAAGTAAAAGCTTCACAAAAAGGATAAGAATGTTTAATTATTTATCTACCAAAACCTACTAGATTAGCTTTTAAACCAGTACAGAAAACTGTATTCAAGCACTGAAACTGGGAATCACATTGTCATATGCCATCAGGCCTCAAGTTTAAAATGAAAATCAACCAACTCTGGCTTCTATTCCCAATATGGATGACAATGTTCAGCTGCCTGAAGCTATTTCTTCCGTTTTTTGGATATAAGCAAGGCAATTTACACCCAATTCTTCACAGAAGTAATTTGTCAGTACTTACATCCTTGCCATTTGAGATGCAGCTGCCCTGATTTATGCCAGTTGGTTAATAGAACCTGGCTGCTACACTACCAACACTGCAAATGTTACTTTGCTGCATAGTGCATTGCCCCAAATACCATTGCATAGTTGCATAATTTATATTGCATATACGCACACACATTATACACAAACACACATATATATGCCATCTGAGTAATTTTATGCAGTAATTAGTTATATCTTGCCCATACTGGTGAAATTTGTGCCAAGCATACCATGTGCTTGGAGGTTTGTAACACGACTAGCCCATTATTGGCAGTCAGAGACAGATACTAAAGGTCATTTTTGTTTATGTCAGACACAGGATGTTTCAGAAGCTTTTATGGAGCAGCTACTTCTGTGCTCTCTGTGGGTTGGATCCACTCCATACCTACTGCCAGAGGACAGAAAAAGCAGATCACAGAGGAGGGAAGCACTATCCTGGGCTTCATTGGAAGCCAACTACACTAAATGCTCCACCCAACCCAGTCTCTTCACAGCATCCCAGGCAGCGGGGCTGTGCAGCTCACAGACGTTCCTCGTGGAGGGCCAAAGGCTGTTCTTTATTATCTGTTCTAATCTAATAGAAAGGTTTCATGGCATTTATTTCCTCTATAGCAAAATTAACTCTACTTGCAAAGCTTCCTCCCCCTCAGAGGGAAATAAGATGTAGGCTCAGAAGCCCAAATCCGCAATGATATTTAAGTGCCTGAGGAACTGTGCCAGAGTGTCTGGCACTGGAAGCTAAACAGACTCAATTTTAAAAAGGAACATAGTGAATGGAGAGACAGACTGAAAGCTCAGGAGAATGAAGTACTCCTTTTATCTACTATGGGGGGAGCTGTTAAGTGGCAAAGCAAACTTCTTTTCTGTTCTTGCTCATCTGTGTGCTTTAACCCACTCTAAGCGCCATCTCCCCCTGTATTTGAGACTGACCTTTGCCACAGCTGGCACCAAACTAGTCACAGATGCTATGTCCAGGACATCAACATCAGTACAGTGGGAGCTGGACAGAGATAAATACAGTTTGTATGAACACATGAACAGTCATCTTTAAGTTCCTTGCCCTGCAGGTTTAATAAAAATACTCTTTGTGAAAGGTACTAATACCCATCTTGCTTAAAAACAAGGCACATAGAAACAGTAGAAAATATTCTTTAAAATGTGTGTTACTGATTGCTTTGCACAGCCCGTGTTTTTTGTCATTAAAATGCTATTTTTCATTTTTATTTCTTAACCTTTTGCAGTCGACTCACTTTATTAATTTCCTTATATGTCTATATTGGAACAAATGCTATTCTCAGCAGTACTTGTGTAAATACACAGCTAAAGGAATTACCCTGATCTCACAGCACTGCAATGGAGGACAATTTGGCTCCACATCTACACAGGCATTACACCTAAAATCTGACACTGATGGTGGAACTGCCTCAGCACATGGAGGTTTCTTAACACACAGGTTATAGCTTAACTCTAATAATGTACCTTACTCAATGTAATAGAACAAAATTTTTGGTGCTTTAAACACCCTTATTACAGATGAGTTAGTCTTTACAGAGATTTTAAAACCCCAGAAATTATTAGCTGCATTGTGATGAAAAAGAATAGTTTCTCGATGTTGATGTCAGCATCTAGATACATGAAGAAGATAGCAATAGAAATCAATACAAACATATAAAAAACAACCAAAGGAAAAAAAAAAGTTAGCCAACTTCTTTTTCATTCAATTATTTTGAAACTCAACAAAAAATTAAATGTAGCCCAAAGAAATCTGTAAAATTACCTTGTTAATCGTCTAAATACTAAAAAAAAAAACCCTGACCCACAAGAGTTATGTGTTCAAACTTAAAGTTAATAATTATTTTCTATTATTTAGATTTCACCCTGCTCTAGCAAAGATTACAGCTGCTCAGAGCAGACTCTACAGGAGAGCAATGGAAAGCATTCAAATGCCAATAATGTCTCCCATATAGGTATTCCTAAAAGCCTTACATACAGAAGTTTTTTTGATTTTTTTTTTTTCTTTAAGGCTTCATATGAAAATATTTTAGGGGACTAGGAGCTAAAAAGAGATTTCTTCAATTCACCGCATTGCTTTCTGAAATAAATGCACATTAGAATCTGACATTGATTTATCTGACTTGAAGTGAGGTTGGAAAACATATGCTAGAACAAACTAGTGTCAGTTCTTGTGCCTGTGCTTTAAAGGCACACGGGCCCCCTTTCACTCTACATTCTGATGTGTTTAGGGAAATAATAAGCATAATTTATCTGCCATAAGGTGTTCACTGAAGAGGTTCATGCTGTGAGGATTTCCATGGCAACTATTTAAAGTGACATAAGTGTTCACTTTTGAAATTGAAAGCCCAGAGACACAATTAGTTGCAGTAATAATACCACATAAACCACCTAAACAAAGATCTTTTGTTCAGGACCAAATAAAGTAACTTCCCTTTTCCTCTATGGGAACCAGCTTTCCTAAATTTAAAAAAAAAAAAACCAAACAAACACTAAACCCAAAAACTTACGTTTTCTATCAAATTTTTTACATAAAAAATATTGCAATTACATATGCACATATCCTTAAAACAATGACTTCCTTAAATTACCTAGTATGTAATCCATCAGGTAGTCCATAGAAAGTGTAGATGAAGACTATACCAGGGTCAACCCAAAGAGGCACACAACCAGATTTTGTAGAGCACTCCCAAGTCTATTGAAATGCACTTGGAAAGAAATTCCAAAGAGATGACAAGCACTCAACAGTCATTAAAAGATCTTAAAAGGAAGCACTCACCAGTATATTGAAGCTTCCACAACAAACTTAAGTTTTAGCATAATAGAGCAGCAAAAAGGAAAATCTAAATTAATAAGCATTGCCTCAGAGCAAAAGGGAAAAAAACTAATCTGATATCTGCCTTAGCAAACAGAGAACTGGAGCAGCCAGATCCTTTATAACTGTTTACCTTCCCTACAGGTGTGGTCTTGATTTTCCCTGGCACAAGTCAGGGGCAGGAAGTAAGCACCTGCATCCAATCCCATCCTGCAGACCTATCAGAGTTCACAACCAGCCAGCATAAGTGCAATTCAAAGTTACTTTATAATGGGATGGGGCAAACAGGGAACAAGTCGTAAAACCACTTGGCCCCAACTAACTCTTTTCAGCCCTGGTCTTTATGGTGGTTGTTTGATCTAGCTGAATGTATACATCTCACAAAGATGATGGCTGATATTTTTACTCATCAGTTAAGATCATAATTTAAAAGCTCTCCTACTGCAGTATAGTGCAGTTGACACAGAACATTAAAGACAGCTTGAAAAATACAGTTTACTTTATGCAATCATCTGAGAGAATTTTATATCAACTGAAGTAAAACTCCACATAACACCTATTTTTTATATTTTCTTTCATTCTCATATCTATTTCAGACCTCCATTAAAACTGCATAACATTAATTTATTCAAGAAATCTTAATAATCTCCTTTTGGAAATTTTGTCTATTAAGTTGATATTACTGTCGCTTTGTGGAATATCTGAATAGATGTCCCTTTTTTCCTATAAGGGTTATTATTCAGAGCTATGCTTGCAGAGGCAGTTTCTTACAGTAAAAGTGCCTGGAAACAAATGTTCTCTGTGATACAGCATCTCATCTTCTTATCTTCTGACTGGTTGAACAATGACAAAACTGTATTGTTAGTTTTAAAGGACATTTAAGGACTCATTTGTGAAAGCCATAATAGTGGTGGAGAAACGTATCAAAGAAGAGCAGTGAGTCAGACTGTCAGCAGCTACATCAGCTGGAAGAAGCCACATACAATCAGGCTTCACATGAACTCCCTTTACAATTCTACTCTGCCTATTTTTAGCACTGAAAGATACTTTAACTTTTACTCTCTTGAGAAAAAGTCAGATGGCAACATTTAAAGGGACTTTAAACTAAACTGTCCTGTGATTACAGTGATAGCCAGCAAAACCTTTGCTCTGGGTGCCCTTCTAATGGGATGAAGAGAAGGATGAGCTGAGCTACAGAAGAACAAAAGCAATTACTCCACAAATTCCTATACCTGCTGATCAGCTACTGTCTTGCAAGCAGGAACTGGCCATGAAAACAACTCTATTGCCAGAGCTGAGTGGGGAGGGGATATTTATTCTCACTGTTCCCTGTAGCCAATGTCACTGTCTCTCAACCTGGCCAATGGAGAACGGCATGTTCTCTCTGTCTTTGTTCCAGCTGAGTTCAGTAAGTGCCTTTCCTGACCAAGGATGAACACATTGAGTTCCTGAACATGCTGTGTAAGGTTTTCACTGCATTCACTACCACATAGAGCTATAAAGCATGTAGACAAGACATAGCGGGATCCCTTGTGACTTGGATAGACCATCCTTGCTCTGCATGCTCAGAAGTGTTTTCCTTTAGGATTCCCTGGTCTCTGGGAAAAAGCTAACCCTGACTCTGCTTAGGCTTATGCTACTGGTGGAGACCAGGAAGGAAAGGAAAAGTTGCGCATATTTGAGTCTTCAATAAAGCAAATACTCTGTGATGTAGGCTCCCATGGTCGGGAAGGCACTGTAAAAACTTATATTGTGATAATCTGTTTCCAGGAGGCTTGTAGGCTAAACAGTAAGCCAGAGAAAGGGAGCTGCACAACAAGCAGAGAAAGGCATCTGACAAAAGCCTCATTAGCCCTCCATTTCCTTCACCCACAGCGTGTTTGTTTCTTCTCAGAGCTAGTATTTCCAAAGGTCTGTATGCTCAGTACTTATCCTAAGTATCCAGCAGTGAGAAACAAAGGCTGCATAGTCCTCTGAGTTAGTTATTGTGTTAAAACTTGGCTTTTCTAATCACTATATGATGTGAAAATTTAGGTGCCTGACTGAGAAAAGACATCTAGAGTAGAACAGAGATGACTAAGCAAAAGATCCCTGCCACTTTAATTGCTTTTGTACCAAAATATTACCTCTTGATGTGTAAACATCGAATTAGCAATAGTTTCAGGGTAAGCAGTAATACAGCAATCAAGCAATTCCTTCCAGCAACAATTATGTGCTCTCCATCCTACAACATTTTCCTCAATATTGGTCGCACTGCACATTGAGTATACTTAAAACTATTCCCATGCCATAGACTCTATTAAATTCCAATTATTCTATCCCATTGTACTAACTTCATAACTTTGAAGCTTATCAGCACTTGTGTTTCCGTTTTGTAGAGTGAAATGTATGCCATGGCTGGCAGCAGCAACATGGGAAGTCAGTGAGCCAAAATGTTACTTCAAGATTTGTGTTCATACACTGATGACTCTCTCACACATTCCCCTGGAATCTGCTATTGAAATCCAGCACTATCCAAACCAGTTTCCAAATAATCCTAATATTTCTTAGCATTAAAAAATTACTTTTAGATAAAACAATTTTATTTTCCCCCCACATTTCTACTGTAATCAGATCAGTTTCTGCAATATTACTGTCCTGTCACTACCTCACCTTAATATCCTTCGTAGTCTGCATATGTACTTTGTCAGCAGTTTAGACATTGCCTGGGTATATTAATTCCCATTGCAAAGAGGAAACTACACACACTTTAGAACTGTGAGCGTGACACAAGTTCATTCAGTAAATTATCTTGGATGACTCTGTGATTCAGGATGCTTCTCTGGTGCTGAACAGGTGAGTGATGGAAGCAAGACTGAGAGCAGTTCCAAGTCATCCCACAGTTCTGTTCTGAGGTGCCCTTCAAAACTGGGGAATACTTTGAGGAAAGATCACTCCTAAGGATTGTTTCCTGGAAGATGAATGAGGTTACAGGCTTGTCTTCCTCCAGCCTTTGCAATCCTCTGGCATTACCCTACCATAGCATACCATCATACCACAGCCCAGACTGTAAAACATGTGGTACAAGCTCCTCAAGTGCACTCAGTACTCTCAGTAAACACACTGGTTGGAATTTCACATTTAGATCTTGTTTTCACTTCAAAACAAGATTGCAATATTATCCACAGCTCATTTCCTACTTCCCCCAGAACCACAGATTTATAGATTTATAGATTTATATATGCATAGCAATGTTTGAGTGGATATTTACAATGAAAATGTTGTTTCAGTGAGTACTGGGGATGTGTTATTCCCTGTTCTCTGAGTTCAGTCAGCAAAACCTCCTTGATGGATGTCAACAGTCAGTCACAATTTTCATCTGTAAAAATAGGAGCAGGATCTGACAGCCATACAAATCACATCTGTTCCATTGCAACTATCTGTAATTCAATCTAAAAAATATTAATCAGGTTTATCTGACATGATTTTTCCTCCATCAGCAGCTCATAATGCTTACTGCGTCTTGGTCTGTTACCATTATACACTGGAATTTTTTTCTCCTTAATATTTATGTCTTTACTTTAAGAGGGATTGAGTTAGATTTATTGGACAACATTTTTAGTGATTAATACGACATTACCTTCTCTTTAATCATTCTATACATATCATCTGTTTGCTATATGGCTCTCTATGGTCTGGTCTTTGTGATGCTACCATTATTCCACGTGTTTAGGCTTAGCAGTACATTTCAGTATTATAACTCCCTGTACGCTCAGAGATTAGTAGATCAAGCACCATCTTGGTTTCTATGCCAGTTTCTTAGTTTCATTTTATTATCAGGATAATAAGTTCTTACTTACTCTGAAGTAAGGTTACATCTTGTTTTTTCCAACAATGACAAGGGCGAGAGTATTCCTTTTCCCCTCACCTCCCTCCTTTAAGAAAAGCTTTGGTATCTTTAAGCAGTTAATTTCTGCTGAAATTCAGAAAAACACAATCTGTTTTGAGATCTGATAGAAATTATTATACTACAAAGTC
This sequence comes from Scytalopus superciliaris, assembly GCA_013400415.1. Classification (NCBI taxonomy): domain Eukaryota; kingdom Metazoa; phylum Chordata; class Aves; order Passeriformes; family Rhinocryptidae; genus Scytalopus; species Scytalopus superciliaris. Next base: position 918,562 of record VXBX01000010.1, read on the forward strand.
TTTTTGAAAACTTGTTGGTTCTTCAGTTTTTCTATGGTAAAGTACTGCAGTTGCACCATCACATCATTTTACCTTACTGTCTTCTCCAAGGATGACTTCATGTCCCATTTTTTTCTGTAGATTTGTTCTGCTGTACTTTATATTATTTCTCCTACAATCAATAAACCAGCCGAAGGACCACCAGTGTTAATACTGAATTATAATAAAATTTCTGTAAAAGTTTTTTAATTCTGCTACTGCAGCTGCAGAAGACATACTGTTTCTTTCCCAGAGTGACATTTAGCCTTCTTCTTAAAGGAATTCTAGAACCTTTTAAACTCTAGACAAGACTCTTTATATTTGGCCACTGCTCTGCAAATATTAAGGGTGCCTAGATTTTAAAATATTTTTGGCCATATTAATTTAACATACAGCAAGATGAAAATTATCTCATTTTGGTCTCACTATTTGGTCCAGCTTTTTGTTTAAGTAAATCTAAAGTAATGCCAGGTAACGTTAGAGAAATTGTTGCTAATTTCAATAGCAGAAAGTGGCATCAAAATACATTTCTGAAACAAAGGACACATTTACAAAGTTTGGTTGTATCTTTGATCTTAGATGGAATCAGTTACCTTCTGCAAAAATGTAAGAGTTTACCCCTTAACTGTCAATATACTAAAAATACTTTCATATAGTAAAATTCTTATGACAAAAGAGGTTTTTAAATCCTATTTTGAAGAAATTAAAAAGTGTTTTACTTTCATTGATACTCATCTACTTTAACGTTTAACCCATCTCATTTACAAACTTTACTGTATTATGTCAAGAGCTAGAGCCATCTAGAAAGCAGGAAATATGCTGGAATCATTCCTCCCTTCCTCCCTGTCTCTCTGCCAAGTATTATATGACTGAAGAAGAGCTGGCAATCCTAGTTATCAGAATTAAAATGGCAAAGTGGATGTCTAGGGTTCAAGACTGTAATCCAACCAAGCTGTTGCTCTTTCCCTTCCCCCATGTTTAGAACAGTATCTCTACACTCAGTTTTCAGTGTAGCAAAGGTGAAGAAATGAGGCAATTTTCCCTTCTTCCCCTCATCTGAGTGGCCTCTTGCCTAACTGCCCTCCTGCTGCTCAGTCCATGTAGCATGTGAAGCCCATTTCGACAAGACATGAGCCACTGCCTCAGTTTTTTGATGGAAATAAGAGAAGAAATTTTGAAATTGCACTGAAGTGGGATGATTACAGAAGGCACTCTTTCGAGCTGCTGCCAGCTTTGCAGGAATTGGCTTAGTAAAAGAAAGACAAGTGCATGAAACGCTTCATCATTGAGCCCTTCTGCCTTTTCCTTATCAGTAATTAGCATGAGTAGCAGAATGTGTGCACTTCCTCAATGGAAGTAATTACTGTGCAGAGCGCCAGAAGTTTTCAAACCAAAGCTTAGCAGACATCAAAATGACATACACCTTCTGCAGAATTTCTAGAGGACATTTTTTAGCTCTCTCCTTAAAAAAAAAAAAAAAAATTAACCATATATTTTTCTTACCACAGAGATAAAAGACAGCATAATACTGACTAGGTAGCCTTCAAGGCTGGATCAAAATTCATGTACTATCATGATGAACTATCATAGAAACAACAGATACCCAGCAGTGCTGTCCAGATCTTAAAGCAATTTTTCTATCATTGATAAGTTAGGCTTTCCAAGCCAACTTTACTCCTATCTTTCATAAAATATCTTTTCTTTTCAGACAGGAAAAGACTGCAGTCTCTGAAAGAAAGAAAGAAAGTAAGAAATTTTTAACAAGGCTAGAAACTGAAAACAGTTCTAAATTTAGGTTAAAGGTAAAACTCTCCCATCCCCACCCTGCCTCCTTCCAACTAAATACGGTAACTGCCTTCTCTTGACAAACCAGCTTCTTCAAGTCATAAAAGCCCTCTTCAGTCTTGGGCAGAAGAGATCACTGAGGTCATTGTGAGGCAAGTCTTACCTTTCACAGGACTCCTGCTTGTTACTTATTTGTGAAAGGAAACCAGAAACATTATCAGTGGAAATAGTTCAGGATACTCAGGTTTGGACAGAAGTAAAAGAACAAGCACAGACTGAAGATAATGTGTGAGGAAGTGGATTAAAAAAAGTAACAGTGATGAAGAAAGAGGGACAAAACAATCACACTGCAAATAATTACATTTGTGTAACAGAGGCTTTACTACTCGTTCCTACAGGGCCAAAAGGCATGACATTGAAGAGAGCAATTATTACTGCCAAAACTATGAATAGATATTCCCTTTCCAGGAACTTGAAAAGTGCAGCTAGCTGTTTAAGAGACATGTAAGTTTCCAAGCCCTAGAACTAGCGTGGGATGCCCTAGTGGCATCCCAGCAGGTAAGTGACTGTGCTATTTTGGTAGCCATGTTCAGCATGTACCCAAATTAACAGCATCATAGAGAACACATTTCCTCTACAGTCTTCTAGGGAAGTTTCAGAAACAGATGACAACATGGTACCAAAATGCAGCCAAATATATCTTATTTTAAATTAGATAGAATGTTTTAAAATAGTTTGAGACTAAAGAGTCTCCTTAAAGCCACAGAACTAGTTGTTCAACACCATGTGCCAGAGCAACGTGCTAATAAATCCAGCATTTCATCAGTGATTCAGGATCATGGATTTGTGTGATGAAGAACTTTGGGTTTGATAGCATGCTTTGGGTTCAGCAAGGAATGGTAAAGCAAGAGAACTTGTGACTCAGCCGTGAGAACACTGGGATGAGTGTGCTTGCCCCCAGAATATATGTGCTACATGCCAAAAGAGAGCTTCAGATATGAGGTCTATCAGTATCGTCATTGGACAAAACTCACTGATTTCAGCTTGCTGGTGGTCTCTATCATCATGAACGAAATAAAACATCTTTTGAAAAGGGCCAAAAAAAGCTAGATACTTCATTCTCATCAAGGTCTTTGAGGAAAGTGTCTCAGTACCACTGAACAAAGATCAGATTAGAATGGAATTTCCCCATTTTTGCAAGTGGGAACAGTTTTTAGGGCAAACTATGATTGAGCAGTCATGGCAGATGATCAAGTTTGTGGGCCTGGGTCTTCTGACTTCAGAGTACAATTAATTTGTAAATATAATTTGATACATGAACCATTTGCAAAATTACTCATCTGCCTCCTCTTGGATGACCACACAAATTACGTTTTTATTCTGCTCTGTAATTAAATTGGTTAACTGAAAACTGAGTGACTCATACTTTCTACAAAAAATTTTATCACACAGTTTTTTATTAATACTTTTCCCTCCAATTCCTTTTTGAAGACTTTGACATGGCTGTACTTAGTGGATTTTTTGCCTTTTAGTTTTGTTCACTGAAAAAGGTACATAGATTAGATCTCCTTTTCAATTGTCCAGCATTTTCTATTGATATTTCCGAAGTAACATCAACAGCTACATGAATTCTTAGTCTTTCTGTACATCTGTGTAATGCTAAACTGGGCACATTCCACAAAGTCTGCAAAAGTCTCCTTCACGCCATTCATTTTCTGTAATGGGCTCATTCCATTAATCACACAGGCAGATGGGCTCACGTTTTGTACTGTTGTTCTACCTGACACTGCTTTCCTTGGCTTTCATAGCAAGACATTCATTATTGCTAATGTTTGGGGAATAGCAGATATGCCAGATTGTGTAGCATCCAAGTGTCTCCTGGAAAAATAGCATAGTCCTGAAAGAACCTCTATCTGTAACACCAGTGCTTTCCCTGAGATCCTTCCAGCCTTTTTTTTTTTTTCTGGCTGATGTCTGAAAAGAAATTAAATTAAGGTTCTGCCTGGCCACGCCACTTCTGAAAATGCTTCTTCCTGAAAGCACTGTATTTTTGCAGCACTCATTAGCATGTGCCTGCAATAAATGTGCATAAATAGCCTCAACTTGATACCTTAGTCAACCTATCTGACTCAAGAGGTGACAGTTAACTTCTGCTGGAGAATATGGAGACTCCAAAGGTGTAATAAGCAGGTACAATTTAGGACAGGTCAGACAGAAGCTAATTATGGACATTGGGACAGCATATCTCTCTGCTCCTCAGTTCTCTGCCAAGTGTTTAAAGGTCACTCAAAGCATTCTCATATCATAGTGCAGCCTGGGGGGGAAGGGAAGTGGTGCAGGGGCTGCTCCACCACACTGTTTCAAGAACAAAACAAAAAAAAGAGGTGAGGAAAAACAATCTTTTCAGAGTCAGAAAACCTGGCTATCTATCCCTGGGAGGGATGAACTCTAAGTCACTTGCTAACTGTCATGCTTCTAAGGAATGAAACAGTAAATAACATAACCATATGGGGAGATGTCTCTTGGTGGAGCCTGTAGGGGTGCCATTCCCAGCATTAGCTTAGCTCAGAAGCAAGGGGCTCAAACAATCACAACTAGTTTTTAGTTGAAAGGAATGTTCTTTAAGTCAAAGTTGCTTCCTAGCCAGCCCTCTTAATCTTAAATATTAATCATTTTACCACCACACTCTTTCCACTGCCAGCATTATAGGCTATAAATTGTTTCAGTGTGTGTGGCATACTTTGTGGGTGTTGGAAGTTACTGTTCTGGATTCCAAGCAGACGGTAGCTGTTCCTTCAGCAGGAACTACTACCAAGGGACTTTATCTTGGCATACAATGTGCTGCAGGGAATTTCGTATACTGTCCTATAAAGATGCACTGGACTTCCTGAATGGGCAAAGACAGTGAGCAAAAACAGCTGACAGGAGATAAGATTGCTCCATTGATAAGATAGCCAAACTCGCCAAAGACTGACTGTTAGACAGATATCAGAAAGACCCAGGGAACTTGAGAATAGGATTTTAAAAATAAATCTTCAGAGTTACCTTCTTTGCATGACAATTTTACACGATCCCATAAAAGGTGTCCTTCCTTTCAATGAGAAATTTATAGAAAGAGAACATACCTTTTATTAGAGCAACACAGATAAACTCCACATACTTTTCAAAGTCACACACTCAAGGTCGTGATTTCCTGTCCTCAGAATAAATGTAGGGTCCTTCTCTCAGTTCCTTCTCTCCACATTCTATTTGACTAGTCACATACAAAAACTACCAGGTGTGCCAGGCACAGCTCTTACCTGGTATCCGTGTTATATGCCTGTGACCCTAGAACGCCATTTTATTGGGAGCAGCAGTGGAGGCTGTGCTGGCATGCCTTTGCTTCTAATGGCACATCAGAGGCACAGCACACTGTAACAAAATCTCGTGCAAGATGAGAGGCCAGCTTTCTTGTCAGAGGAAATCCCAGCTAGCTCATCACAGGAGGGCAGCATCCCATGACATCCTTCACAACACCAGCATCACACAAAGACAAGAGAGAAGAGGATCCTCAGCACCATCTGCTTTCATCTACTGTTCCACTCTTGTGTGCTGAATTACAAATGTAGACAGAGCCCAAGGGAACTAATTAGTTCCCTCCAGAAGAGAGCCGGGGAGTGAATTAACATATCCACAAGCGTGTATAATCAGAAAACCAGCAACCAGGTCAGGAGGCTGTGTTAAATGACAGATAGGTACACCTTTTGTCATCTCTTTTGGAGTGATACCCACAATCTTGTAAGGAAACAACTCACAGCTGTCAGTAACACCAAAGTAACCGTTTGTTTAAAAGAAGATATATTACATTCTCTTTTTCTTTCTTACCTACCCCACCTACATCAATAAGGAGATACAAAAATTTAGTCAGGTCTCTGATTGCTACGAATGGGATACAAAGGCACAAGTACAATAGGACAAGAGGATATAGCCTCAGGTTGTGCCAGAGGAGGTTTAGGTTGGATATTATGAGAAATTTCTTCACCAAAGGGGTTGTCAAGCATTGGAACAGGCTGACCAGGGAAGTGGTGGAGTCACCACCTCTGGAGATACTTAAAAGCTGTGTATATGTGGCACTTAGGGACATCATTTAGTGGCAGACTTGGCAGTGTTGGGTTAATGGTTGGCCTCAATAATCTTTTCAAACCTAAATGATTCTATGACTTTAAGCAATAAGCAGCAAAGGACAAGTGAAGTATTAAAGACGTGAGGTTTCTTAGGAAAAAAAGTTAGAACTAGAAAAATCAGTTTTACTTAGCCCCTTCTACGAGAAGAACATTTAAACTGTATGTTGAATTTTATTGGTTTTATAAATTAGAAGCAAAAACCCAGTACAAATTGTGTCTGGACCCAAACTGCTGGTGTATACCAGTGTATGACTGGAACAGTCTGGATCCTTGTGTAGTTTTGTCACCTGTCCACCTGATGTACAGGTCCAAGAAGTGAGGTCCAAGAGCATGTCCCTTACAAGCTTTATATCCCCTGAATCTTCAGGTAATCATGTTTACAACACCAATACAACTTCTCTATCTTACAACTATTGTTGTAAGCAACAAAAATGTTTTGTAATAATATTTTTACTACAGAATAACACTGTATTGAGCCAGATTAACTCCTTCTACCTTTTTCCTACTGTTCAGAGGGTTTGAAAATTTTGTACTATGCAGTAGGTGTTTTCTTCACTATAGCAAAGTTTCATTTAAAACACACAGAGAAAGCGAATTTCTGGAGAGCTAACACCACTAAGTTGTTTCTTATACTTCTACTGTTTAAAGTCCATAAGAGCACTCCTAATCTAGGAAAAGACTGTACCTGTTTCTCTCAAGTTTTATTTTATTTGGCTTACTGTCTGATAAACATGATTATTACATTATTCTTCATGTTGAGACATTTCCCACACATTTACATTTTTAAAATACTTAGCTTTTCAGAAAGAGAAGCAAATAATCCACAAGGTGTAAAGGCTTGATATATGCTCAATATAAACATCCTTAGGAGATAAATGACAGCAATGAATATCCCTAAATATAAACATATAAACCCACTAGTAAGAACTGTAAATATATTAAAGTATGAACTGAAGTAGTCTTATATAATTATCACATATACAACAGGCAGAGACAATCCTGCCATACATTCTTAGAAAAGAGTGATAATTTCTACTTGTTCTGAGGCCAAAGAGGAAACTGGCTTCTGAAATTGAGGCTTTTCCAAGGCTAAGTGATTTATTTTTTTCCCTATCAGGCACTGAAAGTCTTTTTTAGATTTAGCTCTACTTCTGGATGAAATCCCATCTCAATAAAAAAAAAAAAAGGCACAGAAATAAGCCTACTGTGAGGGAAGTTAACTAAACAATTAGATCCCTGAAAGCCTCTGTTTGATAGATATATTGTGTTTTATAATCTTGAAGTGTTTCATAAAACATGAAGAGAGGTGAAGGACTCAGTTTGTTTCCCCAAAATGGCAGGTACTCTTGTGAACTATTTACGCCAAATTTTCAGCAAAACTCGAGGGAGTTAGACTCCCACCAGCTCTGAGAAAAGCTCAGCATCTTGCAGTAAACTGTAAATGAGCAAGATGATAAAATATCTTCCTAACACTGTATTTCAGTGCTTTTAGATCAGTTAAATATAGGCATACTGGCTGGATAGAATGAAATACATGTTACCTCTGCCAGTGGTATGAAGACTGTCAGTTTGGCAGCAACCAAGAGTAATATTTTTGTACATGAACTTTTATCAAGAAAATTTCCTATTCTAGATGAACAGTAGAAACATTACACAAAAATGCATGTAGTCACCAGCATCTCTGTACTTTCTTATCTGTGTGACTCATCTCTCAAAATAGAAGATATTTTATGCCTGTGAGATCCTTGGGCTTTCTGGTCTGAATTTTCATCTAGGATGCCAAATACAATTAGAGTCAAACATACAAAGGCTGTTTCCAGACCATGAAGGTCCAGTCAACTGATCACTAACTTTTAGGCAATTGTTTTCACTGAGTTGTTGTGCCTTTTATATCTTTCCTGAGCAGACAGAGCTATTATCATCTCATGTAACACAGACATGGTCAGGACCCTCAGTGATGTAGCACAGTTTATAGGATGTCTGTGTAGAAACAGATGTGAAGGCATGATCGTAGCCACGAACAATTTCCAAATCTAGGGCCCTAATTTTCCTCTCTCTGTTTGCATGAGTCATAGCTCATCCCACTCTGGAGCTGATGATTTATTTATTTCTGTAAGGTACTGCACATAATACACATAAGTATAGGAAAATGACAAATCATGCAGGAAAAGAAGGGTAATAAGAAAATGCAGAGATTTTTCCATCCATTTCCTTGTTGTCATAGTTTAACCCCAGCCAGCAATTAAGCACCACACAGGCACTTGCTCACTTCCTCCCAATGGAATGGGGGAGAGAATTGGAAATGTGAGAAAACTCACAGTTTGACATAGAGAGAGCTTAATAGGTAGGGGAGATAAAGACAGTCTAATAGGTAAAGCAAAGGCCCCATGTGCAAGCAAGGCAAAACAAGGAAATAATTCACTTCCCATGGGAAGGCAGGTGTTCAACCATCTCCAGGAAAGCATGCCCTCATCACATATAGCGGTTACTCAAGACAAAATGCCATCATTGTAAACATCCCCCTTTCCTTCTTCTTCCCCCAGCTCTATATGCTGAGCATGATGCCTTTGGCCAGTTGGGGGCAGCTATCCCGGCTGTGTCTCTTCCCAACTCCTTGTGCCCACCCCAGCCCCCTTGCTGGTAGGGTGGGGTGAAGAGCAGAAAAGGCCTCGATTCTGTGAGTAATGAAAACACCCCCGTGTTATCAACACTGTCTTCAGTACAAATCCAAAACACAGCTCCATACTAGCTACTGTGAAGAAAATTAACTCCACCCGAGTCAAAACCAGCACGCACATATCTGAATTATCATAAAGAAGATGAAGTGTCAGCCTTCTCCATCCACCTTTCTACCCATTAATAAATGTCTGCAGCTCTTTGAACAAACCAGGGTTGGGGTAGCTTGGTTATCAGATGGTCAAATTCTTAGGCTTTTTTTGCACAGGCAATTACCCTTAAAATAAAATTCCATTCTAAGAACCCTACAAATATTGAACTGTTTATTTTCTGTTTCTGTTGATTAAAGTATGAGCTCATTTTTTACTCTACTTCTTTCATACTCTTAATAAACTCATGCCCTGTGGTACTGGTGACTTTTACAAATCAACTTCTCAACTACCCATCAATCTTCACACAGAGCATTAATGTTTTATTGTTCTTGTTCTTGTAGTAATGATTTTTCCTTTCCTCTGCTGATTTTTTTTTAAACAAAAGTAATTAACAGCACTCTTCCCCAAGATGAGCCTTTGCCAATTCTAAATACATCATATGTGTGTTCTCTGCCACTTGGTCAAATCAGAAACTTGACTTAAATGTTTTGCTGGCTTTAAATCAAGCCATATAAGGTAATAAATAAAAAGGCCCTGTAAGAATTTCCTCAACCATTTATATATAGAGAAAAATATTACGTCACTTAAAAATAATCACTTTGGAAATTATTAAGTTGATAATTAATAATTTAAAAGCTATTCAGAATCAAGATGGATTGACGCAAACACCTACCTGACTTTTCACCTATTATCTACTCTACAAGGAGCAGTTCTGAAGTTCTCCAAGCCCTCACTTAACAGGTGATCAGCTTTGCCAAGCATTTACCGAATAACTGGCATAAACCTCACTTGCAATTTGCTGCTGTGCAATAGAGATAAGATTATTCCCTCTCTAACACACTGTTTTGTGTCTCATAAGATCCTTGGATAGTGATAACCTTCTACTATAGGCACTGTATAGTATTTTTTCATTGCTTTCAGTAGGAATGATAGTAAAATTATAAAAATAATATGTATCCAGCAATAATTTATAACCATTTGCTAAATGCTCAGAGAAAAATTACTAAGTCTTTTTTCACATTACTTCAACCCAAAAGTCAGCTGGTTATACCCATCTGTGAAATTGAATGTGCTTTATAACATTTTTAATTCTTAAACCTCCAACCAGTATTTGTTAACTTTTCTAAACTTAATATTTAAATTTGTGTATAGCTGAAATTTTTTGTATCTTGGAAGTTTTTCAGAGCTGAAAACAAGAATTTTTTTTCATCTCTTGGCAGAGACATTGTAAAAATGCCTTTTTCTGTCCATCTCCCTGCTGTTTGAGAAATAGGCTGATGAGATCACAGACAGTAAGTGCTTCTCCCTTCAAACCCTCTTTCCAAAAAGCTTCAGTCTACAGAAGAGAGAGTTTCTTCTGGCAGTGTGTAATCCTTGAATTTTGAACAAGCTTGACATTTATACTATATAATTAGGAGTAGCAGTTATGTTGCTATGCTGCTTTTCCCATATGGCACAAAAATCCAGCATCAGAGACTGAAAGTTCACAACACCATTATGCATTCAATAACCCACCTTCACTAAAATACAATTTTCCCTTCTCATTTACGTTAGATAGTTATCAATTTTTATTACGGGGAGCATTGCCAGATGGAGCAGTGGAGGAACTGGAGTGCAAAGGTGCGTGGGAGGGCAATTGGTGCAGGGGGGTGAGTTATCAGCTCACAAGGTGCAGCGTGAGGGTACAGATTAGGCACATGACAGAAAACTGAATTTGAAAAAGAAAAAAACAAAGCAATTAATTAAAAAAAAAAAAAAAAAAAAAAAAAAAAAATGGGGTGGTGGGGGGAAGAAAAGGCCAGCCTACACTGTAGTTCTTTTTTTGGCTGCGCAGTCTTTTTCTGAACTGGAGGCCCCTTAAAGGGTTTGATTCAACAGAAATGGAAAGCAAAACCACAGCTGAGGTTGTAAGACCTACAGATCTATATGCTGCCTCAAGCAGCAGCTGAAACCATACCAGCATGAATCATACAGGCCCCATATCATTAAAAATCATAGTAAGGAAACATTTGAAAGAATCTGCATGAAACTACAGGGACCTTCCACAGGACTGACCTAGTTGCCTGCTCTGTCGTATATTAGAATATATTTCTTTATCTTCAAACTCCACACATATTTGCTCTGAGGATGGTTATACATAATACTAACATTCAAATGTCTGGTATGGCATCCAGACATGCTAAACTATATACCAGATGCCAATGTCCCTTGGAAAGAAGGTCCCTATGAGCAAGAATATGGTGTTCATAGAGATCAGAAGGGCCCACTTCCTTTCCTATCTGCACTACAGACATCCTGTGATCAGCTAAACATTACCCAGTCTTGTCAGCTGCTGAAGAGCACCTCTCTCACACTTACACCATGAAGGCAATATTTGGTCTCAAATAAAAGCTTTGTGAGGCATAAATCCTGGGAGAAGAGATAGGAATGCAAATTAGGTTGATCATAAAGAGTCTCAATTATTCTTTAAAAAAGAATAAATGAAGTCCATGGTCTGTTCCGTTGAAATACTGCTCTTGTCAAAGTATTACAGTGAGGTCACAATTCAGATAATATCAGCTTTCAAATTCTCTCTGAATGAATAAAGGTAGCTCAGGCATAATCTTGATGTGCAGAAAATGTATTCTCATGAGCCCTTCTGTCTGCATACAGCCCACTAAGTAAGGGCACAACTGAAAAAATATTTTTATCAGAAAAAAGGGAGTTTGGAGTCCATTTGTAGAAGTCAGATTATTTCACTCAATTTTACCTCTACAATAGTATTTTTTATTTTATAGTACTGAAGAAGCTCAGCTCTTTAGAGTGGAATTAACTGGAATTTTGGTGGACCTAGAAGTTTTTCACATATTCAGGACTTAGAGTGAAAAGGAAAAAAGTAATTTAAGAGTTGATATAGGTGGATTTTATTAACATCATCTGGCCTTTGTCATGACACACAAGGAAAGACAGTAGGACTTTATGCTAAAGATAAAATAATTAATCTAGCTTAGTTTAATATTCTCAAAGAACTAACAGGATTTTTAATGGTATTATATGTTGGGGGATATATTAGGGCTTGTCTCTGCATAGAAAAATTGCTTTATTCACATCTGTTAGTATTGATGCAATCACAGCACTATTGTAGACTAATTACAAGATGAGAAACAAATTAAATTATACCAGTGCAATTTCATTCAAATAATACTTCACCAGGAATAACTGAGTTGGAGGAGAAGATTAAAAAATCATACCCAGGAAAACCTTTTGTACCAGGAGAAAAACTGTGGGTAGACCAAACCTTTGGATATAGTACTTATGAAGTCTAATCAGTTGGGTTTTAATTTTCTTCTTTTTTTTTCCTTTCTTTTTTTTTTTTTTTCATTTTTTTTTTTAATAAATGGAAGTAAATGCATCTGAATTAAATCTTGGTCCTAAAAGTCACCCTCATCTTTCAGAAGGCCATCTTCAGATTTCACTGATATGTGAAGATGCTGTCAAAGGAGCATAATTATTTTCACTGAGGGGTTATATATTGTCAGTATCAGAAGGACTGTTACAGAATTGTGCTTTAATATTGCCTGCCTTCATTCTATCAGTATTTGGCAACTACAGTGCTGAAGTACATGCTTTGGAGTCGGCTGATATCTCCAGAGACAATGTAGCACAGCTACATATATAAATAATTAGGGTAATTCAAGTAGTGTCACTGAGCTTTCTGAAACTGGTATAGGGGTAATTAAAAAGTGAGTATCTAATAGATAATGGGAAAGCAAACTTAAGGACACCTGTAGTTTGCTGCCATGTACAGGGCCAGGGAGCTCACACACAGAGATGCAGACTAGCTGAAGGCCTTAAAGGAATCAAGGTGAACTTTCAGAGATCCTCAGGGAGCCTTTGTGCAGAGAACCAAATGTGTGAGTGCACATGTCACAGCCCAGAAACATGCACAGGGCTCAGTAGGGGGTAAATTCATGGTACCAAATGGTGGCAAAGGTCTTGTGCCCTAGTGACCACTTTGAGTTCTGACAACTCCAGAGACTTGCCCATGCCTCACCCTTGTTTCTCTCTCCTCCAAAAAGGAGGAAAAGGGAATATGGCATTTTGTCTAATGGCTATTGTGTGGTGCTCTGGTAGGAAGGAGTGCTCTAAAGGAAAAAACCCCAACCTGTCGGGTCTGTTACACTGATTAGTGCTCAGAGTCTCACAGGGCAGAAGAAAAGAGGCTTGAGAAGTCTGCATTTTGTCAACATCTAATTTAGAAAGAGGAGTTAGAAAAAAATCAATGGAATTATGGGTAGAATGAATAGCAGAAAACAGACTACAACAAGCAAGCAGTGAGCCAGCAGTTAGAAAAGCACATTATACTACTTTCACCACAGTGGTCTGAGGAGGGACTCACCACAGAAGTACTGGAATGATCAAGAGGGTGTATGGTCCCTCCACAAAGAGAGCAAATGAGAAAGAAAACACGCAATTATTTCTCTCTTGGGCACCTGGAGAAAACAAAGTAAAACAGAACAGCAGGGAACAAATAAAAAAAAAAGATGCAAAATTGCCTGTGAAAGCCATGATGACCTCAGACTGTGACTAGCCTCCGAGAGCCCCTGCTGTGTGAATTGCTTGGGCTTTTATTAAAATTTCAATTAATATAAACAGTAATAATAATGGAATGAAAACTCAACAGTGGTTATGTAGAGCCAAGACACAGTCCAATAATCCTGTTTCCTTTCTCAAGAAAAAGCCTAATAAAACCAACAAAATCTGCTTGGACAGGAAGGACTCAGGGTGTAGCAAAGCAAGACAGGGCATGCGACTGCTTGGTCACTGCATTTGGAGGCCACAGGCTCCAAGTCCATGTCCAATCCAAAAACACACATGTGAAAAAAAACTCCACCTCCTAGACTGCAGCAAGGGCCCAACCTCTTCTGTCAGGTCCTTAACAGACGAGGCAGGCAATGCATCTCTACTTTCATTCACATTCTTGAATTTCTCTCCTTCTCTAGAGATATTCAGCTGAGACAGGTCTTCCTGAAATAATCTCTTTCTTTTGTGATCTCCTGCAGATAGAGCCCTGAAACAGGATGTCAGAGGAGGCAGAAACATCACGGAGGAAACTACGTCACAAGATAAAGTGACACGGTTTATTTTAGAAAGTAAACTTTGGATAAAAAAAAGATTAAAATAAAAGCTAAAGCTCCAAGAAAAACACGAGCTCCTCTTTGCCCTCTCCACAAAATACATGCAAACAAACAATTCTAAACCTAACCTAACTCTACTCTGAGCAGAGGAGGAGGAATGTACCAGACTCATCTAACCAACTAACATGTCAGACATCTGCCATATTGCGTTGGCCAGAGGTTGAAGGTGATCAGAACAGTGCAAGGCATTTCTAGAAGAAAAATATGTGAAGATTTCAAGCTATCCAAAATGTTTGGGGGGGGGAGGGGGTGTTGTTTTGTTTTGTTTTGTTGTGTTTTGTTTTTGTTGTTTGTTTTTTGCAAAAATATAAATATTAGTTGCTGGTTGTAATGCATAGTTGTCCCCCCCAAAAAAAGATGCTTTTATCTTTCCCATTCATCATCTAAACAAACTAATTCAAGACAGAGAAGCAATTAAAATGCAAAATACAACAAAACAGAGATAGAGTTCTGTGTGTTCACAGCTCTCAGTGTTGTTTGGAGTTAACTTTACATGGGCTTATGCAGGTATGATTGAAGGGAAAAACCCAACCATATTATAATTTAAAAAATGCATAAAATCATAAAGCTCACAAAAGTGGGAACAGCAGCTTTCAATCTATGTGCTGCCCCAAATAAAGCATTCAATAGAAAATCACCCATGCCATAAAAGCACAAGGCATAAGTATTAGTTTTCTAAATTAGTTTTCTTCTCACTGTGGCTTCTGCCCCAATTCACAGGCTCCTTCAAATAAATAAATAAATAAAATTTTAGTATCTCTCATAGAAGCTGAAACTTACTTTGTTCATTTAAAGTCCAAACAGGCTCATGAGGCAAAGCCCTCCCTGTACCCAACTGCCAGTCCTGCAGGTAGAGTTTCCAGAAAATCAGGATAAGTTTCACACTCCTGGGCACTGGCACCCTTTCTGGAACCCATGAATACAGGATAGTTTATTTCGGGCCTGTGGGAGGCAGCCTTGCTGCAGCCTAAAATTGGTGTTTACTGCTTCAAGGGTTCCCAGGGCAGGAAGCAAAAGGTTGTCTCTCAGTCTTCCCCCCCCATCCAGGCACATATTAAGAAAAAGAAGAAAAAAAAAGAAGCCTAGAAAAGAGCACAAATCCACTGGATTATCATTTGCTTTCTATGATATTTATGTTTTTATAATTTAGTTTCCTTACGCATTGCAACTTTCCAAGGCATGTGATGAAACTTTAACAGAAGTCACTTGGGCCACTGTCACCCCATCTCTCACAACCAAAAGTATTTCAATTAAGAGGACAATTTGACATTCAAAAACTTTCATTGGGATTTATGTGCACAAAATTAATTTTATCCGTTTGTGCCATGTGAACCCTTTCGTAGCTTCCCGTGTTAATTAGGGTCACTCTTTTATTGTCAACACTGAAAGAAGGGGAATAATGTGACAAAATTAGCTGGTTTTCATACATCTTAACACTTGCTCTTCATAATACTCCAAAGTAATATATTTCTTCACCACAACTTCTAACTCAGTGGCATTGGAAGAAGAATGAAGACCATTAAGAATATCCCATAGATATTTTTATATCTTCTATAAAAAGACATATGCATACTTCTGCAATGACCGACCAAAACTGTTAAGAATGTACTTTTGCATCTAAATTTTCCCCAGGATTAATTTTAAATGGTTGATCAGTAAATAGAAATACAAGCTGAGCCTAATTCTGAAGTTCTTGTTGCATTTTTGCATCCAGGATTTTGGTTTGCCAACCACACATTTCAGTTGGATTGCAAATGTGCTTCATCTAGCCTGATGTTATCCAAAGAGAGCTGTGAGTAAATTGAAAAAAGTTTTTTTTACATGTTTGAGAAATCTTGTCTAAGCTGTAACTTTCTTGCATGCCTGGAAGTTGCACCCAGAATTACCATAACACTTTGTATCTAAAATATAACAAAACAACAGTTCAAAAATGTCAGAACTGGTGCAGCTGAAACCATTCTCTTAAACTTGATAAAGTTTATGCAGAATCATCAAAGTTGTCTATTAGCAAACAACATCTGCAACACACTGTGAAAAGCAAATGCTGCTGTATATTTTAGGCACGGATTATGCTAAGAAACTATTCGGTCTAATCTTTCTTTCCTGTTGTCAAATATACTCCTGTTATCTCAAATTTAGTGTAATTTTGTTTTGCTGAATCTGAAAAAGTGCCAAGAATTAAAACCATACAAAAGCCCTGAGCTCCAACTTGCTTAAGGACACACATGGACCCTGCACAGTTAACACTGCACAATAAAGATCACAGAGAGCTAATTCCCACCTGCAAAGCATCATAGGCAAGATGCTGGAAAAAGACTAATTTATTAAGGTTCCTATGAAGGATTCTCACAAAACCTTATCATGATCCTTAATTAGTTGACTATTGAAAGACGCAAAATGAAATGGACCAGACCACAAATACAACGTAGGTCTAGGAAAAAAGGGCAGGCAAGTTGTTGACTTCTACGCGCTACTTTCCTACATGAAGGTGGATGTCAAGAGCCAAGTGACAGGGGTGCAGCACTGTTTACATGTGGTCAGTAAATAGCCTGAATGTTATGGCTCACTGCATGGGCACTTTCATGAGTCTTTGTCAATACAGGCCCTCTGGATTCCCAAAATGGGCAGCAAGGAGGATAAAACATGGGGTAGTCCCTAAGATGAAGAAACCAAAGAACCTCTGTGCCTGGCTTTTCAGAGCTGGTAAGCTACAAAAACTAACAGGCTTTGGGGGTTCCAAACTAAAGAACTATAGAAAAGTTTTGTAAAGATGAAATTATAATTTTTTTTATCCTCTTCTTCAAAGCAGGGGTCTTCAATCACACTATATGACAAAAATCAACACGTAAAACTTTTTCTATTTAAAAATTATTTTTTTTCTATTTAAGAATTTCTTCTGGTTTCCTGACAGCTGTGATATATAACTACAAACCCATAATTCTTCACATCAGAGTTGAAAATAATAAGAAATACTGTGATAAATATTTTGAAAATAAAGAAAATTTTTCTTATTTCATCTGACAACTCAAAAAAAATTGGGATATTCCAGTAGACAACATACCTGAAATTTATGCATAAGAAGTCATTATTTTACAAGGTACAGACATGCCTCTAAAACTCATTTCTACTAGATATCAGCTTCTAAACATATCTAGACTTCCTACAGAACGTAAGTCCATGCCCCATTTCATTGAAACATTTGGAGATAAGACCATATCCAGGCAAACAGTGTCTGCTACCCAGTAGAAAAAAAAAAAAAATAGAATATAGTGAATGGTTCAGAAAGGTTCCCAGGGAATGAAATATTTAAATGTTAAAAAAAAATAGATTTAATTAGCGAGAACTTACAAAGATGTTGCAACATCTTAAACATTGTACCTCAGGGAACATTCTGGTACATCTGGTGAGGGAGCTGAAGGAGTCTTTCTCTATGTGGCTTCTTAGCTACAGAGTTCCTTCCTTCTGATACAGCTGTTGATGTCACTTTTAGAAAGAAAGTACTGAAAAGAGACATACAAAGACTAATGGATATTACAGTAGTTCAAGACCAAGTCAGATGCCTAAATGCTTTACCAAGTGCAACTCTGATGACTACACTGTACTTGTTGACTAACAAACACTGATCCCAAACAATGGAAAACATTTGTTGATGTTGGGTCAGCTCTCACTGGGTGAGACTGAATAAAAGGAAGAACAAAATTTATCATTTTATTATACCTGTGGGTTTGCTGTAGACCTAAAAACCAGTACAACCAGGCTTTGCATTCTATGGCAATGCTTTATTGAGCAGATATTTCACTAGTCACTTCTCTTGACAGTTTGAAGGGCTCCATCATACTCACTATAACTGATAATTTGCATATAAATATATCACATCTTGAAATTTCACTTCCTCTACAAACCTCACAGACTCTTGGCAAGAAAACAACTGAACTTACCAACAGGTGTGGGCAGTAGGCTTTGAGCAGCAACAACAACAGCAATGAGGATGATGATGAAGCCACGAAAACTCCAGAACTGCAGCAATGATTAAAAGGACAAGTAGACATTATGCAGTTTTAATAATTCTTGACCCTGTGCTTGGCAGTGGAATTGCTCTGAGCACCTTGGGTGCCTTACAGGAATAGCTGGAGATCCAGCATCATATACTTGTTCAGCATAGTTGTCGCTAATTTCTTAATGATGATTAGTCTGTCATTTCATATGCAGTGCAACCTGAAAAGAGAATATTGGATTTCCAAAGAACTTCTCAGCAGTTTTAATCTGTTCATGTTGCCTCTGAACAGGACAGGGAGTATTGTATGTTTTGCTGACATCACATTAGATTGGTTATTGAAAGTGGTTCATCTGCACCAACAATTGAATAAAATATCAATACTCTGAACCTCCATGTCATTGCCATGAAAGCTTTTCATTATGATAAATCTCATCAAAATTACACACCTAACCAGTAAGATACAACAGCATAAAGTTTGAATTTGTTCTTGATTTCTTTTCTGCTTTTAAGCATTTTCTTCAATATTTTCTGCATTATCTTCAACTGCAGCCACTGGCTGGAAGGAACACAGTCCAAAGAGCTATAAAGTGCAAATAGGCACTGTTCTTTGTTCATTGTTACACACCGTGTCTGCTTCTTTCCTCTTCCTCTGTTCATTCTGATTGGCACTGGGGAAAGTATTGCAAAAACTTGGTATTGTTGTAATTTCTTCCATGCTTCAATTACCTTCACACACCTAAACAATGTGCCTGAACAAGTATGCACTGCTTTTAAAGTCCAGGGTTTGTAAATAGATAAAAATAAAAAAATAAAATAAAGCTACACCTATTCTCAGAATTTGGAATAAGCTTCACTTAATTTAGTATGTACTCAGTTAACGCTTTGTTTGATTTTCTGTGACATTAAGGTTTCAGATGAAATCTGAGTTGCCCAAACTTGGAGTCGGGTCAGCACAAACAACACTGTAGTCACTATAGGGAGAGACAGCAGCACATCCAAAGGATGGTATGTATCATACAGAAGTAGATCTGTTGCCTTAGACCTTCTGTCCACCTACTGATTACAGAGAAAATCTAGCATGACTCAGTTCTTGACACAGAGACATTAGCTAAATTGCTGATAGTAGGTAGGGTGCATGAGAGTGTAAATGTTACTGCCTCTGAAGTCCCAGTCTCAGAGGGACTCAGGTTTCATTTAATAGGGTATTACACATCAGATCAGTAATCGCTGGGTCACAACCACCCGTGGGGGTGCATGTATGTGTGTGTGTGTGTGTGTGTGTGTGTGTGCAGGGGGAAGGGATGGGTCGAACCTCACAGAAGTGGGGTGGTTTCGTATCCCTCATGGCGGCCCCTGGAGCCCACACGGGGAAGCACCGGAGCAGCTGCCAGTCACAAACAGCCCGGGAAAACTGTAACACCCACAGCTCCTGGAGCCCCTGACCCAGCTGGGATTGGCAGGGACAGTGAGAACACAGCCCCTCACCATGGNGTTTATTCTCTTGCTGCTATCTTGAGGTATTAAAGAACCCTATATATATATATATATATATTTTAAAGTAAAACTTCTGGCTGAGCCCATGAGCCTGAAGCTCTGGGGCCAGGGTGTTTTTAGAAGAGCTAAGTACTATCAAAAATTAAAGCTCTTGCCAATGTGGCACTGTAGGTAAGGGAAATCCATCCAATTGTCTCTGCCCTAAATACTTTTCAAGCTTTCACAAATCAAGATGCAGAAAATTAAATCTGTCTCTCAGAAAGCCAGTATGAGAGTTGCAATTATTTTTAATTAATTCAAAATTTCATTTGGGAGACTGAAGTATGAGATTAAAACAAAAGTATTATAAATGGGTTTTGAGAAGCACTTTCAATAAAATTGCCATGTTGGACAGGGCTTTGTGCAACCTGGTCTAGAGGGAGGTGTCGCTGCCCAGGGCAGGGGGTTGGAACTAGGTGATCTTTAAGGCCTCTTCCAACCCAAACCACTCTGTGATTCTCATTCTGTGCTTGACATACAAAATGAAAGGCTGGTCCAAGCACAGACATATATTAAAAGAGGCACTAAGGTATGAAGCACAAGACAGAATAATAAAGTGAGAGCATACGTGAACATATGGAGCACTGGCAGAAAAAAGAGGAAGCAGGGTTTGAAGCCATGGGACTACTCCAAACTGACACTCAAGTATTAAGATCAGACACTGGCTTCTCATACTGTAAATTCTGCCTTGTTTACAAGAAAAAATAAAAAAAAGTCACTTTTCCATTACTTATCACAATCTAAAATCAAGTCAATTTCCTTAATCCAAATTTGCTTCACTTTCTGTCCAGTGTAGATAAATAACAGATTGTGAGAAGTCAGGTCTGAGTCCCTTTTACATTATTACCTAATCTCTAGAAAATAGCTAAGTAGCAATACCAGTTTCTCTTAACAAGCATAAATCACACTATGAGTTATTGGCTTTGAATCATGCAGAAAGTAACATGGGAGTATGTTTTTACTGGTATCACTAGCTGATCCAGTGAAGGTCTCACAGTATTTTCCTAAAGCAGCTTTCAGTTCTGTTGGAATTGATTAACCTGGTGTAAGTCGGTATTTACCTGGCATTAAATAAGAATTCTCATATGCTTCCTTTAAAGATCATAGTGTTTAAATTTTTCATATGACTGAACTCTTCCTGCCTTCATAAGCATTGGAAATCATTTGTCAGCTCTTCCTTTAGTGACTGTTGACATTGCAAAGTCAATGGAGCAATGTCAGATTATATCAGTTATGAAGCTGGCCAAGGTTCAAAGGTAATTTAAAATTTCTACACTATCATAGAGCAGGCAATAGTTGTGCAGCTGAAAGCATTAACCACAAAACCACCAACAGTAGGAAAAAAATAATTAACTTCATCTGCTTATTCCAGACCTGAATAAGTGCCCTTAATGGCTGGAGACAGTAAGAACTTCAAACTTCTAGGTGTTCTTCTTCAAACAGTTATGGAAAAATAATTTAACTCAGCTCTTTTTTTTTTTCCCCTTTTTTTTTCTTTTTTTTTTTTTAATAAGCATTTCTGCCTTAAGGCATTGTAAAATTGATTCCTTGATATTCTGCTAGAATGTGGTAGCAGATCACCAGTAATTCTTATGAGAGAGAATTATTGTGGATATATGCAGAATCATCCAGCTTCAATTTTCATCTAAAAATTCCAGAAGGAAAGGCTGTGCCATATTGTGACAAAAGGCTGATCTGGTCTTTTTCCAATTGAATTAAATCTATGTTATGCTGCTCTCATGACATTAGAGTCAGGCCCAATGCTTTAAAGGGAGAAGCTGCTTAAAAATCCTGATTAAAGCACATTGGGTTTTTATGGTTAATTTCATTCCCTGCACATGTTCAGAGCCACAGCTGAGTTCCTTAAGCCCTTTATGGCTTTTGTGTATGGAATTATCTGCTTCCTTTTGGGCTAAAGCACTGTAATATGAAATTGCATCTCATGGTGGTTTTGGTAGCCAGACACTCAACAGAGAGAACCAAGCACCATTTTCATTTGCTCTTATCTTGTACGCTACACAGAGGCATGAAGTTAACCGAAGTGCAACTGATGGCATGGGATATTCTTATATTGCAAGAAGTGTTTTAAATGGTTAAAAATTCCTCCAGTATGCCATCCCTGTATTTTTGCGTGTTGACTGGTACAGAGTAAGAAGCAGTGAGCATCATTCCAAGAAGTTTGGTAACCCCTGATCTGATTTATGGCAATTCTTGGATGCTACAAGAGTTCTCTGCCAAACACCTGTACAAAGATATTTTTCTCACTGAAAGGATATTTCTTCTTAATGTGCTAAGAGTGTTTCTTCTCTGTAGTTTGGCATAACTGTGAACTTAAAAATCATTCAACCTATTAGGCATGAAGTGGTTTTCCTGAGCCTACAAATTACTACCCTACCTTCTGAATCAAGACTGTCGTATCAGCTTCAGTGATACTTCAGGATATGCCTACACACCCTGCATTTTTTCCCTGCAAAGGGACAGATCAGCTACATCAATTGGTCCTGATCAATAAATTTGGAAATTTGCATACCTGTTTGGGGGTTTTTTGCAACATTTATTAGTCTAAAACAATAATGGAAAATATTTCTGTCCAGCTAGCAATCTGTTTTGGAAGTCTTTTAAATTTGCTTCGTCTTCTTTTGACATAATGCTATGAATGCAAGACTCAAAAGCCAACATAAAGGAAAGACTTTTATCTGCAATATATTCTTCAGAGTTTTGAATTAATTATAAGCTTTATACTTAACTAAGAAAGATTTCTGGGATGCAAGTTCAACCACTGTTAAAATTACATCTTTACAAACAGTCTGCTCCTATGACCAGGGGGCGTAGATGTGTTTTTAGCTAATCTGCATCCGTGACCACCCTGCACCAGCCTAGTTAAGTGTTAGGGCAGCCAAAAAGCTGCACTGTGAGCTAGTGATTCACAGAGGAAGGGTGGAGAACAGGACCAGTAGTTTTCAGCACAGGCAGGTCTCTGAAGAGAAACAGTCTCAGCATCTGAGACATGAGCTTTAGGGCCAAATGGCACTTTTCAGCTTCTGAGCCTGTTTGCATGTGAGCCAGTGACATCTGGACTCCTTTCGATCCTGTGATTCAGATGCATATTTGTGTCACAGGGAAAAGAAACACCAGGCAATGTGACACCGCCAAGCACAACTTATTTAGGGGGACCAAGCGAGGGATAAGCTTTGGCTGAAAAAGCTTTATGTTCACACGCACAAACCAGGACCCACCCCAGCTACCAACTGAGTGGGCCCAGTCTTGCCTGGAGGAAGCATGACACCCCACTAGGACCAGACCCAGTGTCGGGCTCCCTTCAGTGGCTCAGAACCAATGGTTTCCCTCTGTGTCCTTCTTCTCATCCATTCCTCATCCAGTGTTAGATGTCTGCATGCCAATGCTTCCATTGATGTCAATTATCTGAGGGGTTTATAGCCAACATTTGGCA
This sequence comes from Scytalopus superciliaris, assembly GCA_013400415.1. Lineage (NCBI taxonomy): Eukaryota > Metazoa > Chordata > Aves > Passeriformes > Rhinocryptidae > Scytalopus > Scytalopus superciliaris. The sequence continues at coordinate 941,514 of VXBX01000010.1, forward strand.
CAGGCTGCCAATCACATCAGTACGCAGCACTATTGCTGTCTATCTTTCCAGCAGTTTCAAATACTGCACTTGTATAACATGTTGATCCATGACCCATGCCAAGGCTCAATACACTGTTGTTTGCATTTTCTTGTCAGCTGTTATTCACTATACTCAACTGTGAATTAAAGCATGGTCATGAAGGCATAGGGACAACCAGCTCAGTCCCTTTTTCCTATTGATCTTCCCTTTAACAGTCCCTCTGCTGCATGGTGGAATCATTCATAGAAGCAAACCAAAGGATCTGACCAAAGCTGTTCCTGCACATTGCTCCTAAAGCCAGTTCCTGTGTGAACCTGACCAGACAATGCCCCAAGAAAGTTTTCCTAATTTAGACCTGCTTTGAGTGTGAATTGGACCGAATGGTCTCCAGAGGTCCTTTCCAATTTATAAGGTCCTTTGCAAACTGTTTTTCTATGATCCTCTGGCATGATCTCCCTTCAACACAAGCTGTTTGCTCTTGACTTTACCACTTACATTCTTTCAATAACGAAACCCTGAAGCAGCCTTGAGGCAATTTGCGTGTACCAAGACGACAGACAAATCCTCATCTGGAACAGGCATCCGGATGGTTTTCAATATCTCCTCAAAGTACAGAAGCAAGATTTTGGAAAATATGTTTTCAGGGCACCTCTTCATTTTAATAATTGAAGGAGTCATACATAATAAAAATATTGGTTCTTCCTACTGGCCAAACAACCCTTTTTCTCTTTAGGGTTGCATTCAGCAACTGTAACATGTTGATTCAATGCTGCAACATATTGAAAAAAAAGCTGTGTTGATGTAATGCAAAAACAATCTATTGATCATCCTGACACCCAACAAATAACTTTTCCTCTTTAATCTAGAAATAATGGCTGTAGCATGTGTTACTAAATCATGCTATTGCTATTCTACAGACAGTCTTTATTGTTCAACTCCAGGTTTTGGAGTTTTTTCTTTTCCACTGGTGCATATTTCCAGCTTTCTCCTTCCAGGTGTTATAGTGACATAGCCTTTACAGGGATATGTGAGTTGAGTACTTACAGTGTATAGTCCACACATTTGCCATCTACAGCTCACATGACATCAGACAGTAAAAAAAGTTCTCTCTCCAAAGACTAGCCAGGATAAAAACAGCACAATTTAAAGAGACTATCAAGTCACAGCTGGGAATCCTGCTGGGATAAGAAACCAATATTTCATTATTTCAGTTCGATAGATCACCTTTCGCTGATTGCTGGCCTTCCTCACTAATACAAGGGAAATGTTACAGTGATTGAAGCACTTAATTTTTGCTTCATGCAAACGATCCATGTGAAGGTTTTATATTAATTACCAACTTACCGCTTTTTTGAGATATGAAAAAAAAAAATACTCCTAGGAACATAAATCAGACCAGAGGTTCCCTGCAAAATACTTGTCATATCATTTTACTAAGCATTCACTATTTATGCTTATTGCAGCTATGCAGCCGCCATGGTATCCAATGTACACATCTTACTCAGCAAAACCCAAATAACTTCCATGGGACATTCAGCTCAGCGGCCTGGACCACAGAGCCTTTCCATCTCTCCTTACCAGGTTTCTTTCACACATGGACAAAAGGACCAAGGCAAAACTCCAGCATATGAACCTGAACCTGATGCTCTCAGCTCAAGTTTAGAGTCATATCCTTTTTACCAGCATTAAATACAAATTGCAAGTCAGTTCCTGGGAACAACCACAGACCAGTCACCATTTAAAAAATAAATATTTGCCAAGAGTTTACAGTGCAACAGTGTGAGTAGCATTAATATAACTAAAGACATTCAATTGGCTTCTAATTAGAAATGTGATTTAATATCACTTTTTGTTTGTTTCCTTTTAAAAAATCCATATGCTTGACACTTTGTTCATAGGAATACAAATAAAAATGAACAGAAATTAATAGAAATGAATTCTGGGTCCGTGGCTGAGATACATAAGGAGATGAAATTTTTTGTTTCAAGTGTAAGGCATTTTTAAAGCTTCATTTGTCAAGTCAAAACAAGTAATGTACATTCATAATATAACCTCTCATACAGCTTCATTATTAATAATAAATACTAAGTATATGACTAAATAAGTTGATAAGAAAGAAAGGACTTTTCCCAGAAAAATGCTAACAAAAATGAAAAACAATGAAAAAGGGCTATCAGCACTTTTACAAGGAATGATTTCTGTTTCTCCACACCCCTCCCACCAAAGGCAACATAACAACAAACATTATTTCAGAAGAAAACAAAATATTTCACTTCAGAAACATTGCCAAATGGGAGCTCCAGAGGAACTGTAGTTCTAGTATTTCATATTAATAATCTCCCTCACAAATTTATCTTCCAGGTTGCACTTTTTCACTGTTGCAACATAATGTTTTGCATCATGAGAGAAGCCAGGTATATCATGGAATTTTATGGTCAGAGCACATCAAGAAGAATTCAGTGAAGCTTCAGATCTCAGTCTTATCATCTAAGAAAAGACAACCATGATTCCCAGGATGCACTGCAGCAGAGTTTTTGAATGAAATGTCATTATCAGCCAAATATTGACCTATTCAACTATTTGAATTTTAGAAGGGAAATTACAGATCCATGTGAAAATACTTTTTGTCAAAACCCCACATTTTTTGTATGAAATAGCAATAGTGACTTTTAAAAAAAACCCAATCAGCCTGACTATTTGGAGCAAATGGAGGTAAGCTACATTGGTCAGAGAAATTATCTATGCATTTAATTTTGCACTCAGGGTGCTAAAGCATTTCTGTTTCTGTTGACAAAGCTGTATTTCATAGCAGTATATTGCCCCAGCAGTACAGTGGCAGAGAGAGAAGCTGTGCTGTCGCTTCCTCTGGCACTGTGCAGGCAGAGTGAGGGATACAAGGGCCAACCAGTGAAGTAAATATTGTTTAGAAGCCTTTGAAAGGTAGGAACAAGATAAACATAAGCAGGGAACTGTAAATAGAATAGTTACCTTCTTGAAAAAGAACTCTTTCTCTCACACTCCTGCATACAATTTCATTGATTTCTGTGAGATTAACTGCATACATCTGGGTTGCAAGAACCTCTGAGCAAACCGAAATGACTGCCTGCAATTTTGCATTCAAAGCAAGTTTTTTCTCTGCTTGCCATCTACCATAATTATTATTGTTTCTCCTGAATGTTCATTGCATTTGAAACGTGTTTGAACAATATTGTTCTTACTAGTCATAAAATGGTTCTTACAATGGATTTACTAAATTATTGATTCAAAGCTTTGTCATAAGTCAGCTGCAGAAAACGGTACATTCCATAATTATTCAGTAACTAGAAAAAATGCTTTTCTTGCTTCTTTGACATTACTTATCCACCTCCTTCCTCCTAACTGTATTTTCCATAGTTGACCTGAAGCTACAGCAGTACTATGCAGGAAGAAAATATCTGCACAGTGTCAATTGTCACATCTCAATTACTACAGTGAGTAAATTTTTGATGCCCAAGTTCCCAGAGTTCAGGGACTATATGAAAGATTTAACAAACTTTTTGAGATAAATGGAGAGAGTCGAGAGGCTTGAGAATAAGCCTCACACATTTCCTCATGTTTTAGAGAGATGAATGCTTTTTGAAAAAAAAAAATTAATGATTTTCACGGACCCTGGAGGACTTTGCAGAAGTGTAAGTCCATTCTGACAGTTTTTTTATTAAGGGAGTTTGATTAGCAGTTCTTCATACAAAAGCAGTCAGCTATTTAATATGGTGCAGGGTGAGTCTAATGTGGTGCAGAGCCCAGCTCCCGTGGCATTACGTGCTGGAAAGGCACTATTTCCATTCCAGACAAAAGAATGAAATTGTCTGCATTACAGAACATTCTGCTGAAGCAACAGCTCCTTGACTGGTTTGTAATGGACTTTGGAGAGTGATTCGTTATGGGCCAGGACATAAGGCAGGCACAAAGTGCTGCCCACTTCCATTAGCAGCCCACAGGGTCTAGTAGGACTACCTCATACAGGAACAGCCAGGCCAAAACTCTTTAAGTGATGGAAAGTGCATCATTTTCTTAAAAAAAAGCATCCTCCTAAAGTAGGAGGCCAGGAGGGGCTATCAGAGTTACTGAAAACCTTACTGAAAATCATGCCTACCTGCAGTACACCCCGAGAACATCAATCAGCAGCTCCGGAGGTTTTATTGCAGTACTGATTCACCTGCTTCTCCCTGAGCACAGTGTTATAAACAGCAGCTGACAGGACCCACCCCTGGTGACCACCTGAGGCACGTTCCATCACCAGCCTCCACAGCAGCCCCCCTGGAGGGTGGCCATTTCAGGGCTCCCTGCTGACAGAGCTACTCCCAGCTGGAAGCCATGGAGCAGTGAGAGTTCATCCTTCCTGCTGCCTTCCCTTTCCAATCTGGTGCACTGACATGCTCCACAATATGTGCCATGGGGCATGGCAGCCTGGATCTGGGTAATCAGCTCTAAGTGGTCCTAAATGCCTCTGCAGATGAAGAGTTCAGCAATGCACAGCTCTTAGCAAACCTGTATTTCTTACAGCAACAGAATACTTTCCATTTTTCCGTGATCAATACCTTCAGATTGCACACCTGGAACTGCGGTTGGTTATTTCAGGATACAGGAACTGATTTGCATGGCAGCCTGCAGATCACAGAATCTCTGAATTATTTGGGTTGGAAAAAAAATTAAAGGTCATATAATTCCAATCCCCCTGCCATGGGCAGGGTCACATTCCACTAGATAAGGTTGCTCAAGCCTGGCCTTGAACACTTCCAGAACAGCATATACCTTTGAAAATCAGCAGCATTTCACCAATAAGGCAACTGTAACTATTTCTCAAAATAAAATAACCTTTGAATAACCGAGTGGAAGGGGGCTTTATTCTACTTTTATACATATGACTTTGAATGCTTTAAAATTAAGAGATATCATGGGATAATTCAGGTTGAAAAGCAGCTCAGACATAAAATGTAACAACCTGTTCAAGGATTTGAATTTTTGTTTAAACTGCAATAAATATTAAATAGAAAGCTTTATTTTTGCTAGTTCATGTCTTTAAAATTTCTGTTTTCTTGAAATAGGGTAGGAGACATATATTGAAGCCTGCAAAAAGTAGTGCACAATGTTGGGGGAGTAGCCTGTGTACGCAAGTCAGCACTTTGCTAGGACAAGGCATTGCTTGCCTGCCAAACAAACTGCTGAACTAAAGCTGTCATTAAATAAAACTTCCATAATTGAGCAAAGATATAATGCTGTGCTATTCAATAACAAATGGTCTTCCTCACATTGTCAACAAACACAGCAAACACAAGGCATTAATTTTCAGAGTGGGAAATACTCTGACTGTGACAGAACCATTACCAGGCCTTTACTGTCATTATGTGAAATAATTGAGTTGGGCAGATACAAACATGTGGTGTGGGGAGAGAAGATCTGTGAAAAAAAATAGTCTTTGCTTTAGAGCAGTAGCACTCATGTGTCTGCCTTACAGGTAGAAGACAGTTCCTCATGGTTAAAATGGAAACATTTATTGGTACTTACTAATAATAAACATTATCAACTTGGCTTCAAATATTTTACCTCCAAAGTATTTAATGAGTATTACTTTTCAGAGATTTGAACTTTTCTTAGGAGTGCTTAACTATTTTACTGTAGCCAATAACAGAGGAAACAAGAAGTTTGTTACACTAATATAAAGATATTCACATAATCATTACTTAAAGAAATTCTGCAGTCTAATGCATGGATTTGTTGTTCTTATGCATTTAATACTACCATGGGTCTTTAAAGAAGACCTAAAAAGCAATTTTTGCAAGAGTGTTTGCCTCAAGGACTTCACAGTCTCAATCAACCAACTTAATTATATTCCTTGTATATCTAAAGGGATTAGATATTCAAATATCCAATATCAGAGTCTAACCATATGAAATTAAGTGCTTCCATCCACTTGGTGGATTTCCATGGACGAAGTTTAGGACTACGTAAAATCACTGGATTAAAAACTTAGAAATGTAGAAAATTTGATGGGATTATTTAATTTATCTCCCATTAGCTTTTTGCTTACTTTTATGTTTTGAGGCAAATTACCAATAAGAGATTATGAGATTTTGCATATTTTGACAACTATATTTCTAAGGACTTGCTTGAGACCAAGCTTTTAAATGCCTGGATAAACAATTTTATGTAACATAAAAATACCCAAAGCTATCCTTTTACCAACAGAATCTTAGTGCTGGGTGCAAATTACTCATATTAAAAGCATTTTTTTCTTTGAATGTCGAAACAAGTTTTTTACCATTTTTCTAAATTTCAGAAAACTCTCCCTTCCCACCCCCCACCCCCACCCCTACAATTTGGTTTGGTTTTGGAAGCTGATTCTTTCATATTTCTGATACAGGTCTTCTGAAATAATTAAACAATTGGAGTTGGTTTCACCTAGGTGGGAAAATGGCTAAATACCTCTAGGAAAGCTTAGCCTGATCTCTACTCCTTCCTTCCAGTTTTTCCATGCAATGCATCAGAAGTGGAAAAGGAGATGCCAAGCATCTTGACAATCACTGTGTGTTGCACCCTTGAAGTTACACTGCTTGTCCTTACGTATCTGAACAAGGATAGTCTCTCGCTGAAGGTGATTTCCAGAGTACCTATTAATTCTTTCATTTCTGTACTATGTCAGATGTTGACAAGATTTCTGTTTTTTCTGGTGTGTTGCACACAGCCTACGAGCATCCTTGTTGCTTTCTGACCAGATTTTTGTTGTAGAATTTTATAAAAAATTAAATAAACTCCAAATTTAATTAAAAAACAGCATTCCAAATCACTTGTAGCAAATTCAAGGACAGTGACAAATGTAGAATACAGTCTTGAGCATAGTTATCCACTTTGCATATTTACCTAATTAATTTTTTTGCTACTAAGATGTCATGGAAAAATGTCCCTTTAGACATTGCATTTAATGTATCATATAATAGATTCATTACTGTTCTGTAATTTTGTTTCATTTATATTCTCTAGTTTTAAACAACAATAGAGTAAAAATACACTAAAAAAAAAAAAGCTAGATATCAATTTGCCCAATTTCTTTTTACTACAGAATTTCTTAATTAGTTTGGCATGCACATGACATAAAAGTTAGTTCCTGGAAAACACTGAAAGAAGTTATGAAAGTGTTGAATTTTAATTCACTGTATGGAATGGTACTTACACATCAGGCTTATTATATCTGCATGGAACAGTCTGCAATGTACCCAACCTGACATCTACATTTAAAACCCATTTGAAGGCAAGTGGAAAGCAGATGCTGTTCTCCCTTATATGACACCAGTACAATTCCACTGGAATTCAGAATATTCTGTTGCAAAGGCACAGTCAAAATTCATGCAGAAGTCTTAGGGGCTGCCAAAGTCAGCTTTAGCTGGAAGGCACAGAGGCTCTTTCCCGAGGCAGCTCTCTGGGACTGCACAGATGTGTCACTGGCAGATGGGCTATGGGATGAGCAGCTGCTCCACACACCCTGAATGGGCAGCATGAAATATCCTCATTGGGCTTCCCTCTGACAGCTGAGGCAGAAGCATTGCTCTCTAGAACACATACCAGCACTGGCAGAGTCCAAACTAGCACAGGGACCCCAGCTGCTAGGAATTTATTGTTCTGACCTAACAAGCAACACATATACTCACAAAATGCACCATGACTCCAGCCCTACTGGTTCTGAAAGGTAAGAAGACATCCATAAAAAAATGCGAGATGTATTTAAATTTCCCACATACTCAAGACTAAATTGGGATAGTCTATAATCAATCTTTGGTGATTACCACATCAAGATTTCTCTGCACAGCAAGTGTCCATCATATTCTTCCTAACAGAGTGTACCAGGTTCTCAGACCCTCTCCTGGTAAAATCCAAACTAATTTTTGTCATTACACACAAAAGTAATTTCAGGTGATTACTTTCCATTCACTAAGAAAGGTCACAAGTGCTTGTCCCATACCCTACCTGCCCTGTCAATTCAAATTTGCCACATCAACAATGCTCAACTATGGACCTCTTCCAGGGACTGTGGGGGACAGTCACACATCAGTCAGCTTGCACGGCCAACCAGTGCAGGCTACGAAGAGCAAAGTGATGTGGCACATCCCACAGCAAAGAAGCCCATGGCCAAAATGTAGTATTTGATCTCATTGCATTGTGGTTTTTTCCATATTGCCCTGCGAAGCAAAGCAGAGTGTGCTGCAGAAACCAGAACACAAAGATTGAATGCCATTACAGTGTTAGAGGTAATGCTGCAATTACAGCAAAACCAAGACCTGGAAAAAGATGTTTCATTCCTCTTGCTCCCAGCTAATGACTGAGCAACTAGGAATTGTCTAAAAGCGTTCTTAAAGGGTGAAGCAAACTAAGCAACTGCCCCGGACTGTTTAGCCTAGAGAAGAGAATGCTCAAGCCAGATCTTATCAATGTATATATAAATATCTGAAGAGAGGGTGTAAAGAAGAGGAAGACAGGCACTTTTCAGGAGGCCATGGGCACAAACTGAAACACAAGATGTTCCCTGTGAACATTAAGAAACACTTGTATTGTGAGGGTGACCAGGCACTGGCACAGGTTGCCCAGAGAGGTTGTGGAGTTTCCCTCCTTGAAGGTACTGAAAAGCCACCTGACTACAGGCAACAGGCTCTGGGTGGCCTTGCCTGAGCAGAGGACTGGTCAAGATGACCTTCACAAGCCCCTTCCAATTTCAACCCTTCTGTGATGCTGTGATAAACGCTAATTAAAAATGCTAATATAAAGTAGCAATACAAACCAAAGCTGTTTTACTGATTGGGATACAAAAACTGTTTGTCAGTTCAACTTTGGTTTGTTTGTAA